>QUSF01000001.1:2177185-2454365 GCA_003676055.1 Chloebia gouldiae
AAAGAAAGAAAGAAAGAAAGAAAGAAAGAAAGAAAGAAAGAAAGAAAACCACAAAGCCCAAAAAGTCCACAAGAAAACACCCACAAGAAAACACCCTCAGAAGCCCTGAACCAGAGAACTTTTCTTGGCCCTGGGAGGGAAGGTCAATCTGGGACAGGGAAAACAGGGTCAGTGTCAAGGGATGGAGGAGTCACTATTTCCTCTCATTGTCTGTAGCACACTGGCATGTTCAGGCCATGGGGCACTGGCAGCTGTGGAGAAGCTTTTAAGTAGTGGGGTAGAGTCTCAAAAATGTGAAATGTGCTAGGCTATATAGCTTTTTGCTTTCAGAGAATCATTAGGGTTGGAAAAGAACTCCAGGGCCATTGAGTCCAACCTTTGACTAAACACCACCACCCTCACTAGAGCATATCACAGAGTGACACATCTACTTGTTATTTTGAACAGTTCCAGGGATGGCAACTGCAACATCTCCCTGGGCAATGCATTCCAATGCCTGGCCACACTCTCAGTGAAGACATTCCTGAAGAAGATTTAATCAGAACATTACTGATTTGGCTGATAGCGTAAACCTTGGAGAGCTGTCAAAGGTATTCTGCATTTTCAATCCAAGAGGCAAGCTTGTTACTGTTAGTACCTCATCTTATTATATTTCTTCTGAAGATTTTGTGCCAAGAAAAAAACAAACAAATTCAGGGCAAGAGGGTATAATCCACAGAGAAGCATATGTCCCCATTTCACTGATTCTGTTTGGATGACTACTGGTTTTTACAAAAGCATTCAATAAACCAGAAGTTAAAAAAAACCCCACAAACATAAAAAAAATAAAATTTATATTTATAAAATAAAAATTCCTACAATATTGCACCACCTCTTCTCTCCCTTCAGCAATACTGACTGGTTTCCATAGGAATGTACTGTGATTTTCACATATCTTATGATGACATGGTGTGACAATCCCTCACAGGTACAAAAGCATCACCAAAGATGGGTTATTTGGTGGTATCTTGCATAAATGAACCAACTAATCTTGCATAAATTAGCCCAATTCATCATCTGCATAACTCTGAGCTATAAGTAAACAAGATATTTTGTTTAATTTGCATACTTATCATGTCTAACAATTTCATGCATGTCTCTGTTTTGCTTTTATTCTGATCTGGATTACTTCTTCCCTACTACTGTGCAAACAACTCTCCAGGTTATTCCAAATCCTGTCCAGGTAGTACATGCATAGATATTTCAAGAACTTGTGATTTGTTGAATTTTCATATTCCCTTAAACATTTGGGTGCAGACAGTTTAAATTCCTTCATAGTTTCCTAAGACTGTCTCAATCAGAGATCAAAACCAAGGTTCTTCAAATAGAAGGTTACCCTTTTAAATTTTGACAGCTTTTTCCATTTCATTTGTCAGCTTCTACTTCTTAGGAGTTCCCTTCATAGAAGTTGCTCATACTAGTACAACCTCAAAGAAAGGTTTTTGTTGCTTTTCTTTTAAATGTGTATATTTTAATGAAATATGATATTACCTTGCTATTTCAGTGGGTACTTTTAGGCTCCACACCTAGTTGCTCTAAGTAACAAGGCTTGTTAAAATGATAGTCTGTATTCATGATTCAGTAGTTGGTTATTTAAGCACTGTCAGTACAGAAATTGGTTAAATAGTGAGGGAAAAATAAGGGACATCATAGTAAAAGATGAAAGTCTCTTTAGGCAGAAAACTGGGAATTTTCTAGAACATTTACTCTTGGTGTCATTGCTTCAAGACTCCGGAGCTCTCAACACAAACCTTTTTAACAGCTCATGCAGGTACATGGTGGTCTTTCCTAAACTGCAATGGTGATATTATCTAATTTGTTGACAAGAACTGCCCATTCACTTTTTCAGTGTTGGCCCTGGCAGACAAGTACCAGTCTGCCAACACTGCTGCTCAGCACTGCTGGCAGGCTACAGAAGCAGGCAGCAACCCAAGGGGGACATCCCCTTTGCAGGTGCTCTCCACACTTGAAAAATTGTGGAGTCCATTCTTAACACAGCTCTGAAGTTCTGAAACATAAATCAAGATGACTAGACCATAGCGATTCCCCAAAGCAGCATTTTTTGTTGTTGTTTACTTGTTTTCAAAGAATATTTGTCTATTACAGGTGCTATATTTGTGTATATTTTTACAGGTGTATATTTGCTGTTTTACTTGAATACATTTTTCCACAACTTGTTTCTGAATCTTTTCCCTGGTTCCTTTTACACTTTGCAGCCAACATGAAGTGGTGTGTGAGCTCACATAATTTTTTTTCTTTTCTGCTTATATCAGGTACGTGAAGAATAACTGGCAGCCAGTGTGCTTTGGCAAAGATATTGAAAACAAATCTCTGGTCTCTTCTGAGAATGGAAGAAAACTGAAATCTTGCTTTCAAAGGAAAGAAAGCCTCTAGCAGAAATGCTTAGGTAGTAAAGAACTTGTTTAAACATCTGTGGAGCAAGGATGACAGAGAACAAGCTCATGACTTTCACATGTGTTTTAGTCTCTGTATTTTTCCTCTATGTGTTGGGAGGAGACAAACAATGAAGAACCTGGAATTCTCTTCCTCCTTTCTAGGGGACTCTCTGCCTGTGTGTTTGAACACACCACCTGACCAGAACCTGTCCTTCAAGCCAAGATTGATTAAGCACTCTAAGTTAATCCAATGACAAACATCAGCAAGGGCATAAAGCAGTATTTGTCCTAGACACAATACATTGCCACAAGGCTTATAAAGACACAACAGCAACAAATTACAGCACATATCAATTTATGACTTATGAGGAAACTCATCACTGCTAATAAATTTTGTTGACAAGCACCTGCCCAATATGTGATTCACCAATTGCCAGCACTCTTGTAACCTTACAATGTTTTTCTGGATTAAGGAGGAAAACTCTGCTTGATTTTCCATATTTAATCCATTATATTAAAAAAAAAAAACAAACAGAAAATATTAAGAAACAGTAATTCAAAACTAGGTCCATTTGATAGCCTGAGAGGCTATCTACATAAAAGAGCTGTTTCATAGAAAATAAGTAATAAAAACCCAGAAATAATCTCAGGATGTCTTTCATGGTGTGTCTTCTGTATGCTTCTGTGTACAGAACTGGTGAAATAGTTTAATTCCTGAACTAGCCCAGGTATATAGGTACCTGAAACCGTGATACTGTGCTCACAGCATAGGAGCACTGTAAGAGTTGCAGATCTAATCAGCCAAGATGAAACATCAGGCTGCTATCAGGCCTCATGCTACCTTGTTTACTGTGCTGTATACACAGCACAAGATTCAGTTCCCCCTACAAGGCAAGCCAGAGAAGCTTAATATCACAAGCCATTCTACCCTAAAACTCACACAAATGATATTTTGACTTTTCATAAGACTTAGTGTAATTTTTGTTTCTATTTCCCTGACGTCAATAATCATGTCTTGCTACCTGTAGAGGCTTTTAAAATTATCATGCTTATCAAATGTAATTCCTGCCAAATGACTTCATAAGAAAGAAAATGAAGCCATATCTTTTTAATAGATTTGAACCAATGAGCTTAAGAGTTGGAGAGAAGCACACACAGTGTCTTTGTGTTGTGATCATCCTTACATCCTTATTATTTATACCAACTTAAAAAGAACATGGAGCTAGTTCTGTTGGAGCTAGTCCGGAGGAGGGCCACAAAAATGGTCAGAGGGCTGGAGCACCTCTGATCTATGTAGATAGGCTGAGAAAGCAGGGGCTGTTCAACCTAAAAAAAAAGAAGGCTCCAAGGAGACCTTATCAGAGCACCTTCTAGTATGTAAAAGGAGGACAAGAAAGCTGTAAAGGGACTTCACAAAGGCATGTAGTAGTAGGACAAGGGGAGAAAGCTTTAAATGGGAAGAGGGCAGATTTATGTTATATATTAGTAAGCAGTTCTTTAACATGAGTACTGTGAGGGTAGTGAGGCACTGGAACAGATTTCTCAGAGAAGTTGTGGCTACCCAGTCTCTGCAAATATTCATAGTTAAGTTGGCCTTTGAGCAACATTTCTAATGGGAGGCGTCCCTGCCCATGACATGGGAGGATTTAGGAGATGATCTGTAGAGTCACTTCCAACCCAAACCATTGTACAGTTCTGTTCTAAGTCTAACTAAAACTAAAAGCCCTTGCCTTACCACTGCCCTGAATAATTATCTGTCATTTGAACACTCCAGAAAATGCACTGAATGTCTTCTGTTGTCAGAGTGCTTTGTATTGTCTTGCTCTCATTAAGAGAAAGTGAGACTATGAACTTTGCTAAAGATTCGGTTTTCAAAAACTCATGAGGTTAAAGCATGTAAGCATTTGGTTCAGGTACAGATGACAATAGCATTTGGACTTGCTGAATAATGAATTTCCAGACAGATTCAATTCAGCTAAACTTTTCACAATTAGACATTTGGCAGTGAAATGGAAGCTGAGGCCTATAAATATAATATACAAACATGTTTTTAAAATACATCCACAAACTCATTTTTTCCTGGAAAGAGCCCAACTCCATCAAGAAACACCATTTCACAGTTTCTTTCCAATGTGGGCAGCTGCTTCAATGCAGGTAAGCTGCTCATAATATACAATTTCACAAGGCAAAGGAAAATCTTCAAATATAAAACCATTACCTCTTCCAAATTGTCCTTTTAGTTACAATTCTTCATTGGATTCCAGCTCTAGGCTTAATACAAAGGGGCTGCATAACTAGCTAATGGAGTACTACTCTATCTGCTAATAGTACTCTGAATATTACCATTTACTTTGGCTTGAAAATCAGAATTTGGATAAGAATGCATAGTCCTACATAACTTAATATACCATTTTCAGAAAATGCTGTATAAAAAGTTCAGAGCAGCTGTTGGTGGATGCAGTTGGCAAGTGTCCTATTTCTGTGATAATAAAAGACCTTTCCCTAAATGCACTTGGAGCATTCTAGAAGAGCTTTTATTTTTATTTCATGACCGGAAGCCATATGGGCAGAAAATTAGAGTTCCTTCATTACAGGGTTACCCCAAGGACCACTTCCAGAAATAGTAGAACATTTAGGGTTGGAAGGGGCTTTAAACATCATCTAATCAAATACACTAAAATGTTTCCAAAGGATGGGGCACATTTATTATTTTGGTCCGAGGCTGTGAACTCTACAATACAAATAAAGATGCAAAGAACAAATACTAATAAATGCCATGATGCAAAGTTTCACATTCAAATTTCACTTGCTATTACCTGAAATAAAGAGTGGCCTTGAAGACATACACAGTACAGGCAGATTATCAAAATTAAAATATGAGCTGAGTTCTAAATTTAAATCTTAGGTTTTTAATTACCTACAGATCATTTACCTAGACACAAATACAGCATCTTCTAGAAAGCTGAGTGTGGCACTGAAGCCCAAAGATAGCAGAAATCAAGTGATGGTGACTAACTCCCATCATGATGTCTTCCTTTCAGTAAATAATAAAGCAGCAATTTCTAATATATTTCAGTGGCACAGGTGCCATTCCAGTAAGAAACAACAAACAAACCAAACAAACCGCAAAAAACAAAACCCAAACCAAAACAGAAAAAGGCTGATTGGTCTAATAAACAAGGTAATGCACAAAGAACTTCAAAGACTCAGAACTTCTGTTGTACTCTGGGCACATTTGGCAAGAAATGGGATAACATATAATAGATGCTAAAACGAATCTTTCTCTCTCATAGTTTTACGAATAATTTAGCTTGTGGCTTTTCTCACATATTCCCAAGTTGAGCTCATCCTGTATTGCAAGGGATTCTGACACTACACATGGATCTAGTTGATCTCTTGGGAAAGATTCAGCCTGAGAAGAAACATACCAAGAATTCAGCCTTTAACCTTTGGCTTCCAGAGTGCTATGAAGAACAAAGACATCTTTTCATAGCACAACAAAGTGATCAGCATTACGTCATGCTTTGGATTTCTAAAGGAGATGGATTTACAAGTTTCCTTTTATAAAAGGATTTGATTTTCACAGCTTTCTTTCTTGCTGTTATGTGATGTTGTAAATGAATGCTCATGTAAACTGGGGTAAGAGGAGTAGCAGAGGGAAGAGAGGGAGTGAGATCCTTGCCAGTGCTTCAGATGCCAAAGCTGGAACAGCAGATTTTTGGTTCTTCCCTTTCAGAGAAGTCCACAGAACTGAAGCAGGCAAAGCGAGTCCTTCCCCAGTGCAAGCTCTCCTGCTGAGACATTTCCACATTTTCTCCTCTTCAGTTTGTGTTACCCTTTATCTAGGATCATTTTGAACCAAAGCACATTACACTGAAAAATACAGACACATGGCTACATCAGAGTCTAATCTCTGTGTCTCCCTATAAGGCAATTTTACCATGAGAAAAGAAACCAAAGTATCTGAAAAGTTTAGAGATGTGCAGGCATCTCAGAAGAGGTAGAGGTCTATCTGTTGAAAAGTAAATTGCTCTGAGATTATTGTTTCCCTTTGTTATTTTTGGTCTAATGATGCAAAATTGCTGTATCATCAACCTTTAGTAACCAAACCAATAAAGGTGATGGCAGAGTGTGTTTTGGTCACCTCCTCTTGAGAGATGATAATTAGAACATTGATCCTGAGGTTTTCTGATTATGTGATTTGGTAATGCTCCAAACTGTCTCAGCTCTGTCATTCTTGTAAAGATGCAGTTTAAAGAGAGAAACAAAATATATACCAACCCAAAACCAAAAGAAAGCAGCAGTTACTACTTAAAAAATAAAATACAAGAAAGCACTTTTCACTGTGGAGTACAAGAATATTCTTTAAGAGGAATTATATGGGTTTTGTCAAAATGAGCCTGCTCTCATACATAATAAATATCTGAAGTGGAAAGTTTGAATGACAGAAAAGTACTATCTGCTTTTTTATTTCCCCTAGAGACTAGCAAAACTTGTTATGTCTTAACTTTAAATGAAAAGAAATTAGACCACTTATACAGTGAAACAAATAATTCTTCATCTGCCTTATGCACATAGGACTACTCCCTGCCTCTGGAAAGGGCAGCTACAAAATGAACCACAGACAGAGCAGGTGACATTTCTCAAGGCATGGCTAATTTCACTCTTTGTAGTTGTGATGAGCAACTTGACTCTTCCCAGAGTCACCAGCTGACAGACAGGTCTTGTGACACTTACCTGCCCCACTTTTTAGAGCTCCACAAAAAAGAATGGATGATAAAAGAAGGCCACAGGCACAGTCAGGCCGCCCTATTTTAAGATTATCACTAGTCATTTCCACTGACAGTAGAAAATGTGCTAGTTGCACTAATGACATTAAAAAGAGATTAAAAGTAATTAAGGAATGGCAGTGTGTTGTGCCAAAAGAGGTCAGTAAGGTAATACGCTGTCATAAGGCATTATGAAAATGCCAACTACTCAAAGAACTCAAGAAATAAAGGTAGCTCTTGAAACATGTACCTCTAATACAAATTCCTTACAAAGACACTAATAAATAGTTCCCAAATATTGTCCTTTGTTCCTGTACCAGAGCAGGAAAAAAAAATAGATAGGGATTGTTTAATTCTACTATAAAGTGGATTTTTAAATGGTTCTAATAATGGAATTGAAGAATATCAAAATACATTGAAACTTGTGGAAGAAAATAGGCGCTTCAGCTTACAGTGCTCAATTACTTTTGGTCAATTTCTTTTTTTGCCTTCAGATAATTAAATGTTTCTTTATGAAGAATTTTTTTGGTAAGGATTTGTAATTCTAGACATGGATGTGATGCTCATTCTTAGTAGGTTTCAATTCAAAGCCCCAAAGACACCTGTGTGGGGAAATGTAAAGATAGGTTTGACACTTAACTATGTCCATTCTAGAGGAATTTAAAATCATTCCTTCTGCATTTCTGCAAGTATCCCAATGACCAGAAGAATTAACTATTTTTGTGTAAGGAAACTGAAACTGAAGAGCAGACTGACCTACACTGTTGGAGCTCATGTTTCTAATCAAGACATGTCACTGTTTCAGTTGTAATGTTTCAGCTGCTGTGATGTGGGATGTTTACAGACTAGTGACAATTATAACATTATAGAGTTTCTGGGAAATTATAACAATTATAATATTATAGACTTTGTGGGAAAGTCACTTTCCCAGAATGTTATCTTATTAGCAGAACAGGACTTGATGGGAAATCAGTTCAAATCAAATATAGTTGAATAAGATCTGAGGACTAGGACTTAAAAGCCTCTGTTTGAGAGGATCTTAAGTAGACAAAGCTTGTTATACTGAGGGTAACAAAAATCAACCAATAACCAAGACAGCTAAAACTTCATTGACAGAATCACCAAGATTCTCAAGATCTTTTGAGGAAAAATTTAGGAGTGAAGATCAATAATTTTCAAAGACCCTAACCTTAAGGAAAGACTTTCTGCCACAGTTTCAGCTGTACAAATCCGAGATTCGCCTCAATAGTTATTTTTTCAGCCTCAGTTTATTTCTCAGTTGCCAAATGTGAATATCACCACAAGCTGTGGAAATAGTCAGCATATACCTTTCCATCCCAAATCCAGGCTCAGGAGAAAATGTAATTAGCTATGTCATGCATGCACTCCTGACAGGGGGAAAAAAAATATCTGAGAATTCAGGTCTTGAACTTAAGCTCAGATCATGATACTCAAAGCTGAGAGCCAGAGCAGTGCACACGATGAGTAGTTCCTACTTTTTCTTCTCTTTGATTAAGTTTTGCCCAGGTGTTCAGAGACTACACCATGAGATGATAATCTGCTCAGAATTCACATTGCAAGAGCAAATCAAGTGACTCTGTTCTCTGAGGCGGTTCGTCAAAGACAAATCTTAGTCAAACACCAAAAACCTATTTTGCTCCCTTCAAGACATGAGGGTAAAAGAAGATTTGGTATGTGGATCCTATCAAAGCTCCTCTTGGCACCAAAAATGAATTCACTTCATCTGCAACCTCTCTGTGGTTTAGCTTACTTCTTTGCATCAGATCAGGTTTAAATTGAAACTTCTTGCAGATTAGCTTATAAAAGAAAACTACCATAGGAAAAGCCAGCTTGCTATCTTAGGGCAAACAGCAAATGTTAAATAGCACTGGAAACAAATACATGGTGCTCTGGCACCATGAAGGACATCTGCTCTGATTCAAGGTCATCACCTGACTGCTTTGTGTGCCACAGACCTCATGGAAACAGGATACAATTGCTGGGAAGCAGGGACTCCCTATTGAGAGGGTTGAAGAGAAAGTAAGCAAATGTCTTCTGGCATTTATTGTTATTTATGTGGAAAGGAAGAGGCTTGACATCTCACAGCTTGTGTGTGGGATAACAACAGATATGCAAAATGTTAAGCACTTGGAAGAAGGAAGAATCTGGGCTCTACCAAAAAGAAGTGCTGTTTATTTTGTATTAGAGCTAATTAACTTAAAAGCATTTTCGCAGGGGAGCAATTTTCTCTCATTTCAAACACTCCTGTTGGGGGTACCAGGAAGAAGTAACTGGTGAGCAGGGACACAACCTGTGATGCCTCTTGACATGGTTGTGCCTCACCAGTGAAATAATTGTGCATGAAGTTCACTGGATAAATGCCCATTTCATGTATATACCAAAAGGAAACATATTTCTTCTGACTATACTGGAAGTACTCTTTTTCCAAATATGTCCCTCTAGCCAAGCTGTGTTTTTATAAAATAACATATTCAAAAAGAAAAACAGTAGAGAAAAACTCAGTATTTTCTCTCTAACACCCCACAGTCATGGTGCACCCCGGAGTGGCCCAGTGTAAGGCAGGATACCAAGATCTGAGCTTTGGGAATCCCACTGCACCAGTCAGCACAAAGTAACCAAGTCTCTCGGCTAGTGATAAAGTATGGTGTCTTAGGGAGAAAATATCAGCAAACCCGCATAGCCAACATCATCTTTCTTAGCTAACAACTGTGAACTTGATACTGCTATTTTTCTGATTTAGAAAGTTTCAACAATGACTCTTAATACTGACATCAAAATAAATTTTCTTGAAAAGCCTTAAAGATTAGGAAGGAACATATTCTCAATTCCATTTAGGGGAACTGGAGGGTAGAAAAGGTATATCTTCTCAAGTGAGCATTTGGCAGGCCTATCCCTTCAGTTCCTTGGTTATGATAATGGGCAACACAAGAAATAAAACCCTTGACTGACTTCCCGATGGGTCCTGTGATAACAGCATACTCTTAATTCTCAAATGGTGACAAAAGGTCTGAGATTGCTGGATACCATTTCCAACCGAGGTACCTCCCTAACTTCTGAGGAGTTTAACCTAAAAATGAAAAAAAGACTGCTGCTGTGGAAATCTGAGTACAAACATTTTTACCTTTGCAGTATGACAATTTTTTTTTCTCAAAATGAAACTAATTCTAGACAGGTGACAAACCTTACTAGAAGCCAAGTTAATCCCAGCCATAGGAAATTATATTAAATTTTCCAAAAATGGCTTGTCAAGAGCTCCTATCTTGTCCAGCCCAGATCCTTTCACAGTTGGCTTGTGTGTCCTTGTAACATGGGGCTGCACAGGGCATGCTCATGCTGCTGCTGAGGTCTGCTTGAAAGAGCAAATATTCACTTTAAATGGTGACAGAAAAAGACTAAATCAGTGCTGGGATTGTGGCGGTTTTCTAGCAGTGTGCTTGTTTTGTTTCACAGCACTCTACTTCAAGTTATTCTGATACAACAGCTTTTGCTGTAAAGTGCCAGTAGGTCTTCATATCAATTGAGAAACAACAGTTTGTGTACAGATCACTACAATGAGCATGAGCTGTTGCCTTGCCCACCCACTGCACATTACCAGCTGGGTCAGACATGTGTAAAAGTTTTTTACCGAGTTCACTGAAAGAATGTATGAACTTAAATAATTAAAAATATCAACAAATTTATGTTTCAATCAGTTAAAGTAAAAACAATTAGAAAAAAAAAACAAAAACAAAAAGAACAATGCATTCCTTGAGAGAAAAAACAACAACAACAACAACAAAAAAAGCCAGGAGGTGCCACAGGAAAAGAAGTATTTAAGCAAAGCTTAACAAGAAAAGCACTCATAAAAATGACACAGCATCTTCAGTAAAACTCCAGGCAGAGAGCTCCTAGCCATTTCCCAAATTCTTATATTTTCTTATCAGTGTTATCATGCATATCTAACAACTAATCAGAAAGTTCGGAGCCACACCCGCAGCAAGTTGTGCTGGACCAACCGCAACCGGCAGCGCTGCCTGTCTGCTGCTTTGGAGGGACAAAAATCCCTAAAACTCTGGATGTGCATTGCCCTCTAGTGACAGTCACCTGCCGCCACACTCGGCCTGCTCAGGGCTTGGTGCTGCCCTGGGGGCAAAGCCTTAGGGCCAGGAAAGCCTGTTAAAACACAAACGTGGGGCACAAAGAGCCGCTCACTGCACAGCAGCTTCAGCAAGAGACCAGAGACAACCGAGAGCTGCAAAACGGTGGAAAGATCCAGCTCATCCATCCACCCATCCAAAGTTTTTGTATAATGTGTACTGAAAAAATGAAGTGTCTTCCTTTTCACAGAAAAGCTTTCCCCACAGAAATACACTAACTTATATATTATGCATTCCCAGATTGATACCCTCCGAGTAAAAAAAAAAAAAACCAAAACAAAATAGAAAAACAACCCCACAATTAAAAAAAAAATTAAATTCACTCCAATTTAGCGTGATAAAAAATAGATATAAAAGATCAACACTAAATTGAAAAAAACTTGAAAATCAAACTAGACTTCTTAGGATGTTCTTGTAGCACACACACAGAGTTTGTCAGGCACCCTTACTGAATCTTATAGTACCTTGTCAAGACAAAATTTCAATTAATAAAAGGAGGCTGCTTCCAAAAGCAATTTCTTTTAATCTCAAATACTTGAATGCAGGGCAGTCTGAAGAGGTCAGTGAAAAGCTTCCCATAAGGTTAGTGCTTCCCTGACTATGTTTCTGACTGCCTCTCCTGCAGATGTCCAGTTACAGCAGTCACCAGTGCTTCTGCCCATTTGATCTGTCCAATTATTATGCCCTTAATTTATGCCCAAATAAGGCCCTGTAACTTATACCAGCAAGGAATAAGATTATTCTGATAAGTGAAATACCTATGGTACTCCTACAGGGCAAGATACTCCTCTAAAAGTGTGAGTAAAATGAGACAAAATGGGTTTTCAAATGAGTTTGCTGGAGCTGGATAGAGAATCTATGTCTGCTGACTTGCTTGTAAGGCTGCACTGCTTTGAAGAGAAATTTGGTGAGATTTCACAATAGCCAACAATATTAAGAGATACATATCTACACGAGCACAGAGAATGTTTAAACATTTGGGATGTAGCAATCTAAATAAGTTCATCATAATAGAAATGACATAATCAACTCAATGACTAGGCACTGTTACTCAAATCCCATGAGACCTTCCATTATATTTTGAAGCTACCATTAGCTTCTGTGACCCAAATCTTCACAGACAAGAACTATTTTTTCTCTTTCTCAGATATGAGCTACAATACTATCTATTTTTATAAAAGTTTTGCTGAAAAAGAGATATTCATACATTACCATAAATCAATGAACTTGAGAACTTAGGAGCACTTTAGCACTTGATTTGTAGTTTGCACTGCTCACCTTTTGCCTTCCCCAGCAGCACATCAGTTGTGTCAATGCTCCAGTAGGATTTAGAATCTTCCCAGCTTTAGCATGCTGCATTGACTTTTTGACCTTCAGTTTTTAAATGCAAAGTCACTGGCAAGATATCTCAACTACACTCACTCCAAAGCTTGTGGGGATTACCTTCAGTCAGTGCTGCAGAGCTTTGCAGGAGTGATCAAAGTTTAATCTGTTTCTAATTAAAAGCTGATCTGCTTGACCCCATGCTCTAAAAATATCAAGCTGTTTATATAAACTGATTTTTATCTTTTTTTTTTTAATCCCCATGATTTCATAACACAGCCAATAAAAGAACACAAGGCGTCAGAAACTGTTGTTTTTAAATAGGTACAGGAGGTCATGTTTCAGAATAATCAACATTAGAAATTTCAAGAACAATTAGAAGTGCTAGAAATGAAAAGAATGAAGAGGTAAGTAAGTGAGCTCAGATAAACATGACCATTTTTCCACTATAGAGAGCAAAGCCAATTCAAAAAATAGCAATAGTGATACTATACATAATCACTGCCTGTGTGATGTACTTAATCTAAGAGATTTTAGGGTTGGATTAAGCAAAAATGAAGAGATAAAAAGAAGTCTATATGCTACCTACAAGGGAGACCATGCAAGTAAATGATGCTGTTGTTAGATTTTATTATATAATAATTTCTAGTTAATATTAGGAAACAGGCACCTGATATTCTGGTCTATAAAGTACTTGAGAACAAGGATTCAGAACTTCCTCTAAACTGGTTTCTCTAAAATGCCCTTTTCTCTTATTTTTTTCCAGTTAGACTTTTTTCCTCTTTTCTATTCAGATGGACAGGAGGTCTTCTAGATTATTTTATATATTTTTTAACCAAAATAAAATTAAAGAAAAAAAAAGAGAATATCTTATCTTTTAAGTAATATTCTTTTTTTTTTTTACATAAAAGATTGAGAGTTCTTATCTCTGAAAGATGGGCTTTTAAATCACTGTGATAAATAAAAAAAAGTTTCTCTAGAATATCCCATTGCTAAGACATTTTTCAAATGCAGCTCGTGATTTTCCAGATAATTCGTGGAGCTTTCACTGTGTGCTGTGATGTATAAACTCCAGAAACCCATATACTGAGATGGAAAGGTCTCATTATCAGGTGCTGAGCATCTTATATGATTCTGTATTTTCCTTTGTAATCTACTCACAGTTGTATGGTCTGTTTCCAAACTCTGTTTTCAGTATTAGAAGCTCTGTGATAACAAAGTTACTCTTGACCCATATTCAGAACAGTGGACAGCAGAAATGTCTGAGAGACTTGTCATACCAAGAATTTGGGTTTTCATCTGAAAGCTCCTTATTACTAGAGGCAACAGGGTTCCAGCATTTACAGGGTTCCTGTAAGCATTTTTATAAAATTTTGGAAGAAATTGGATGAAATAAAGCCATTAATTAATTTAATAAGTTTGTGCACAATACGCAGCTGAAAATATTCAGCAGCACTGTTCTTGGGACACACAAGCAATACAAGGACATGATTTCAATGTAGAAATTCCAGTTTAGACTTGAAGGTGGAGCTTATATTATATTAAGAAAACATAACTTGCTTTGTCAGAGGCAATGGTACCATTTGCCTGGAGAAACTGGAAAAGATTTAATGCATAATTTCTTTTACCTACATCTTTGTTTTTCTACCAGTGTGGCTTCCTTCTACTTGAATTTATAAAGACAATTGTGGGCACCCTGAATGTCCAGTGAAACTTTTTCTTCTCCATAGTATCATTTTCTTTTCTCACATTTGGCCACATTATATGTGCTTTCAGCTTATGCTGCTGTGGTACACTGGATTTGAAGCTGTGACTTATTGTAACAAAGAAAACATAATTTTAAATGCATGAGCTATTGACTCATTTGTTAAACAATCTACCAGCAAACAAACTTGCTTCAGTGCTTCATATTGACTGGTGTTTGCTGCTCAGAAAGAGCTTAGGATCTTAGTCATCTCAGCCAGAGCCAATTGTCCTAATTAATAGCATTAACTTTAGGGCTGTGTTTAAACACAGATGGATTGCTGCCTACTCCAGCCATCTGAGAATGCCCACAGATTTGAATCCATATAATTTTAACTGCCAAAAATTCCCTTCTTCATGATGTAGATGCCACCCAGTAAACCATATACTACTGTGCAGCTTTCCCATTTTGCAGGAAACACAAAAACTGTCTGAGGAGGGAACATGACCTCAAATTTTTTTTTTTTCCCCATCACCAAATACTGTTGTTAATATATTGTAAATAAAAAGTCACATGTAAGGTATTTCTATTTATATGTCAAAGCTGATGGTTTTTGTTACATATATCCTGTATTGCTAGAAGAGATTGTCCTGGTAAGGATTGATGTGTGCTTGCATACATACCCTAAAATTTCTCAAGTCTTTTGCTGCCCAGGAAATGTGGGGTTTGTAAGATTTACAATAGTACTGGAAAGTAGGTGAAGTTGTAAAAAAGTGATGGTGAATTGCCTGACCATAGTGGGGTTTGTCTCTTTTCAGAACATGCACTTGCATTCTGTTTTGATCAACTTTCTTGCAAGCACACAATAAGGTAAGAATTGAATGTCAGTGCAGTTGTCTTACAGAATTAAGTGCATGAATAATGAATGGTAACTTGAAAGCAGATACTGCTAGTGACCATCCTAATTATATATGTATTATATTCTAAAATGATACAGCAATTTTCAAATATTCACATTTAAAAGTAGGAGAAATTATATTGAAGAAAATATGGAGAATATTTTATTGGCTGTGAATCATGAATGGTCTGGAAGGAAACTTAAAAATCTCTTATTCCAACCCCCTCCCCCTGAACAAGGACACCTTTCACTAGACCGGGTTGCTCAGAGCTCCATCTAACCTGGCTTTGAACATTTCCCGGGTTGGGGCAGGTTTCTCTGGGAAACCTGTTTCAGTGTCTCAGCACCCTCACAGTGAAGAATTTCTTCTGTATAACTTATCTAAACCTACTCTCAGTTGGAATCCACTCCCCCTTGTCCTGTCCCTACATGCTCTTGTTAAAAATCCCTTTCTGTCTTTCCTATAGGCTCCCTTCAGGTACTGGAAGGCTGCAATTGGGTCATATCTAAGGTTTCTCATGAAACCTCAGAAAAACGATCTTAACTGTATCTTTAGCTAGTTGAGTCTTTTCAGTGACAGCATCAAATGAAATTGATAAAGTGCAGCCTGGGTTTAAGCAGGAGAAATTCTGATGATTATAGCTGGTTTTACACTTTACTAATTCTGTGGCTTGCTATCTATTTATAGTCTTTTTCACAGCACTATTTCCACAAAATTTCCATTAGAGAGCTGTACAGATCAGGATCATATGTTTGCTGGGCTGTGTTTTGTTAAAATAAAATTTTACCTATCTCTAGATAAAAACCTGTCTTTTGATATATATACTCATGGAGTGACCAGGCTGTGAATAAACATTTGAGAGTTCCAGGCACTTGTCAGTTGCTGTGGACCATGCTAGTATAGACATTGTGAAGGACCCCAGGCTCTTGCTGATAGATAACTGAGCTCACACAAATGGTTGTGTTACTTAAATTATATTGGGGCAGGGGTGGGTTAGCAGTGATAGATCAGACCAGTCATATATCTCTGTGAAGCCTCTCTCCAAGATGCTTGTTGATGAAGATTTAGGCAGAGGGCACCGATGTTTTGCTTACAAGGTCACAAGTTCTGTCTTACTACTCAGGTGGAAGAGCACTCCTAAACAAGGGGAAAAGCTTTCACTTCTGCTAAGCCAAACAGATTTTCCCTAAAAACAGTGTTTGCACAACAATCCCGACCTTTGTAGAATTAATTCATTTGTAAATGTAGCTACAATTACAGAAATACCTACTTCCCTCTTTGCTCCATGCTCTGTTTGGTCATCATCTGTAGTTCTCCCATATGGCTTGTTACCCCAAATATCCAGTCACTACAGGTAATGATAACAGCAGCAACGTCCAGCATTAAAAATAGTGTCTACTAAAAAGAGGGAAAGCTTTAACAGAAAGAGTTGCCCATTTGAAACAACTTAACAGTGTATAAAAGACAGTATAGTAAGTCCTGTGCAGGAAGGTTTGGCATTGTTTTTGGAATATAAGGGACAGCTGGCACCTCAATATAAAACAAGCCATATCAGCATCTGTTGTCCAAAGAAAATACTTCATTGTATATTTTAATGAAGAAAAATTAGAAAAAGGTGAATGAAATATCCCAGGAAAAAACCTCAACATGGTCTCTTTTATTCAGACTTCCATCATGGGACTTGTTACAAATTTCTGAGTAGATATAAGTACTTCCTCCCATTTCTACCCAGGTGCCACCAAAGTTGCTTCTGAACTCAGCTTTGTCCAGTGGTGGGCTTGTCTTGGAGCCAGTGTGTCCTGGCTCTGTACAACATGGGGACGAGCTTTAGGTGTATTCTCACCTGCAGCTCCCCAGGTATCAAAACCTTGCTACAGAAACACAATTCAGTCTCCTCTGCCATTTCACAGAATCCAAAAATGGGTAAGATTGGAAGAGACCACTGGAGATCAACTATGAAACACCCCTGGTCAAGCAGGGTACCTTAGAGCTCGTTATGCAGAATTGTGTCCAAGAAGCTTTTTGAAACATCTCCAGAGATAGCGACTCCACAGCCTTCCTTGGCAATCTGCTCCAGTGCTTGGTTATCTGCACAGTAAAGAAGTTCTCCCTCATATTCAGGTGGAACTTCCTGTCCATCAGTTTCTGTCTGCTGACTTTCATCCTGCTACTTGTCACTGCCTAGCAGAGCATGGCTCCATCCTCTTGACTCCCTACCTTCAGATTAGATACATTGATAAGGTCATCCCTCAGTCTTCTCCATGCTAAACAGGCCAAACTACCTTGGCCTTTAGCAATGAGAAGAGAAAAGGAGAAAGAAGAAGAGCGCAGTCAGCAAATGGTTTCTTTAGCCTGAAACATCTCTGACCTTGGAGCTGTTATCTAACAAGCCCCTGAGTGTTACTATTGTTTTTCCTTGTTTTATTGTACTTAAGGCTGTATATTGCCCAATTTTGAGAAGATCTCCAAATGAAGCAGTTATAGGGGGGGGCCTTGGAAGGCCAGCTCTTCCTGGCAGAACTGCAGTCTCCTCCTTTTCCAGAGGAACGGGTCTCTCTGACTTCTTCCTTCATCTGTTGCTGTTTCTCATGCGCTTCCATGTAGGGTCTGGCTGTTTCTTCAGTGACATCTTGGCTTGGGAGTTGTTATGAATTTCGAGGTAGATGCCTTCAAGGGAGGTACAGCCTCCCATTGCTGTGGGAGTACAGACTATTGATCATAACTGCTGCTTCTAGAGTTTCCACTAAAATAGACATGCGTTGATGTTTGCAGGAGTGATGTGGTGCATGCCTGTCTTCCATCATCTTCTGTAGTGGGCAGTCAGCCACAACTTAAGGGAATGCTGAGATGTATGAGAGTGATGGACATGGACTTCCATATCTCCTTCCTGAGCTCAGTTAATAAAACTTGTGCTAAATCATAGAGCCTTTATGCTGAAATAGCTGTAATGCATTTCTATGCTCTCTTTATTCCCATACACCAAACTGGTTACACTGAACTGGTAGAGAAATAAAACAAGGAATTTTTCTAGGGTTCTTCTTCTGCAGCATCTGCAAGATTGGCGGAGACATACCCTGAGAACAGCTGTTGGAACATTTTAAAAGGCTGGGTGATCTGATTTGTTTTTATGGTCATCACTACTCTGTGACTGAGATGTTTTGCTTGTTTTGATAAAGCAAAGTTATTGATTTAAAACACAAAAATGTCATATTTGTTTATCTCTGAGATAACAGTTAAAAATTAAACTTTCATTCACTCCTTTTGTTGGGCAGATAATTTCTTTTCAAGATATGCCTCTGAGGAAATTGAAGTTCAGTCATGTTTGATAGGAAAACTTGTTTTGGCAGAATTTTGAGTTTTTGCAGTTTAAATTCCAGGCAAGTTTGAGAATATCAAGCTGTCATCCCAAAGCCAGTACTAACAACAGTTCTTATTTATTTTTCCTAATATCATAAATATTAATAGAATTTTTCAATAGAACATGGTTTTCCATTCATGAATTTCAAAGGCTTTAAAAATGGTTACAAATGCTCTTTCTGACAGTTAAAGGATTCTACGCATAGAATTTTGTACCCTTGATTGTTCAAAGGCTAATTTAATTGCTTATTTTCAGAGTTTATTTCTATGCATTTCTTGAGTAACTCAATGAATACAGAGAGCTGACTTACATGCATACTGGTAGTAGTTAAATAATTTGATCTAGAGTTGCTTAGTGAGGTGGAGAACTCTGGATTACCATGGATCTCTACTGGATTCTGGCTACCTTTTCAACAGAAAATTATTTACCCATATTGAGTAACATTGCATTTGAAACCAAGAGATAAACAAAAGATTTCTCTGCAATAGAGATTGAAAACAGAATTCTGGAACCACTGGGTGTCACTCTTGACTGCCTTTTGATGTTAGGAATATTTACAGAGGTCTGAGAGAACTAAAAATTATCTGCAACAGCTCTGAGTAGCTGCAGTATCTTCACTGGGAAAATACTTAATTGCTGTTCTAGAAACTGCATTTTTTATTAGTATCACAAGTTCCAGGAAAACCTTTCTACTTTCCTTGCAAAATGATATCTTTGAAATATCGAATTTGTTTAGACTGGCTTATTTTTCTGGCAGCTTATAAAATAGCAAATGCTATTTTGTAATAAGTCATCGGGAGAGTTTTTGAATACAATGACAGAGGCAGAAGAAAAAAAAAAGATGTTTATATTAACTGAAATACTTTGCTCTTTCTTGATGTTTTTAATGCTCTTCAGATTATCAGCTTACTAGGGCACAAATATTTTGAAAAAAGAATAGAAGTTTTGAACAAAACTAAATGAAAATGTAAAAGCCCTAAAATATGTGCTACTGTTGTTTCCATTTATGGACTCTGGTTTTTTAAAGGCATAATTTGAACTCTCACCAGAGAATGGGAGCTGATCCTGCAACCTGAAAGCAAAATCTGTAATTACAGTGGTAGTTTAAACCAAGCCAGACTGTAGCTATAGTTTCACCCACTCAATGGACTTATTACATATAATATACATCACAGAACTGACATACTAAGAAAAATATTAATTGTCAATTTAAAGTGATGTCCATCAATGCCTTACAAGAGCGCTGCTTTATTATCTTGGTGTATTTAAAGTCCCTGATGATGCCAAAGGTATAATTAAGGAAAAAGCAGTCCCCCTCCCAATTTCTCATTGTTTTATACCTTTCTTTTTTTTTTTTTTTCATTTCAGAATTTAAAATTTAATTGGATTGAAATTAATTTCATAACCTTAAAATCCTGCTCAAAAGAAAGGAATCTCTTCTCATATTTATAGTCTTCCTAGATTTCCAGTCAATTCACAAGCAACAGCCTGTGTCTCATTACTGAAGTTTGGAGCTAGCAGTATTGTAACCAGATCCAGTTCCTGCCTTGATGGCCTGCATCGGTGCAAAGAAGCCCATTCAGTTACTGGAACATCACAGTGTGGAATTGTTACTCATTTTTAAAACTGGTCAATGAGTTTTCTGCCCTTTTTGAGTCCTGGTTTCTGTTGCATAACATCCTGATTCAAAGCTAATGACAGCATAATATTCCATATTCTTACAGTAGGACCGATTGCTCCAGGAAAGTCAGCTAAGGTTTCTCTGAGGTCCTTCCATTTAATTCCATTTTCCTCTTGTACACGTATTTTGGTATTCAGCACTGCTGCATTGCTGAGAAAGTAGCAGCCCCTAGCTTACTCAAAAAGCCCCAGGAACCTCCACAGCTGTGAGTGCTTAAATCAAAACTCACATAAAGCTAAGGGAATATTTCTGTATGTCTCAGAGAAGGTGCAGGTCTCTTTTCCAGAAGGCTTCTCTAGAATCTCATTCAAAGACTTTCAAATAGAAGAGGACCAAGCTTCCACTTGGATAGCAAGTAATTGACAGGGAACAGCTGTTGTGCCCCTCCTGTTAGATTCTTCCCTACCCACAGATATCTGCACCTGAATGACTGGAAAGGAAGTAGCAGGAAAATCAGTGTAAAATATAACAAGACTCAAATACTATTTGGAATATAAATTGCGTTTATAAATTGTACTTGAAACCTAAATATGGCCAAGTTCTACTATTCAGAACCTAACCTAAATTTTCTCCAAAGAGCATCTGCATCTGGGTATCTGATAAAAATCAAGAGTTCAGCTGAATCTGGGCTAGTGTTACTGTGGATGCTTACTTTGCTGTGGAAGAGAAAAAACTATTTCAACAAGAAGAAATACAGACTGATGTAGTGGTTGTATGGACAACAAATATGGAGTAAGCCTCTGAACTCCAGCACAGGAACTAGGGAGGAAATAAAGGGATAAGGTTAACAGAAAGAATATGATCAACTAATTTTTAGAATCTGCTGATATGACAGAAATCTCTAAAATAAGCAAAAGGGAAAGTGCCAAGATTTCTATTGTGAAGTAAGAGAGAACCCCAAGAAAGGAAATTCCTCACAATGAGGAATGATAGGCTAATGATAGGCTGAGACTATGTATTCAGCAGGAAAATATTTGAATGCATTGAGGACTGAAAATCCTAATCCTTCAAATAGGCTTCCCTCCATTAATCCTTGCAAATACAATAAATATGGAAGAGGTTATATCACAAATAAGTTAGAAGAATATCTCTTAAGACCAACAGATCTGGCATCATAAAGCTGTAGGTATAGTGCAAACATACTTGAAATAACTCTTTCAAGTGTTAGAGCACCAATAAATACAACACAACTGCAGAGAGGATACATTATTTGAATATGTAATGGATGATTGCTTCACGTTAGTTCTCAAAATGTCTTCAGTATACAGCTTTTAATGGATATTTCCTTCAAAGGCCTTATCAAAAACAGGGAAACCAACACTTTATTTTCACAGGAAGTTTAAAAACCTCAGCAATTTTTCTTTGTAAATACAAAGAATTCAAGTCAAGAACACAGAGATTTCTGGAAAAAAATTTACTAAAAACCAATTCACCTTAAATGCTTCCAGTTCAGGCTATTTGACACTAATATGTATTTAAGGAACACTATTTTTTGAAACAATAGATACCACAAAGAGCCAGAGGACACTGCATGAAGCAGAATAGAAGTTATAGTAAACACTTACAGTCTTGGTGGAATATCCTGCCAGTCAAAGGATTCACTACAATCTACAATCTTAAAAAATATTTTATTTAAGATTAATTATTATAACCTGTATGTTTATCGGGTATTGCTTCTCTATATCATTAAATTTGTAAAAAGAACCCCTTGAGCTACCAATTTTATGTTCCTTTTTTGGACTCTGCTTGTTTCACTGCCTAAGCTTTCTCACATGCATCTGATATTTGACCATCAGTATGAATCAATTTACCAACTCATACAATATATTCATGTTATGTTTGTTCATTTCTTTTTCCTTAAAATTCTTTCTTGAGCTGTGGACTCCAAAACCATATACAAGACTTCTGCCACAGCCACAATGAAATCTTTTATAGTTGCTAGTGTAACCTTTTACTCTCCTGTTCTGTGTTTCTATGATCTTTCAAGGAATAGATTCACTTCTTTTCTCTATTACAACATTCACCCTCAATGAATACTTAAAGACTTGGTTGTATCAGATTTGAAAAGTCTCCAGGCATTTCAATGTTGAAAAAATTGCTTTTGTCTGAGGAAAAATACTTTGGCATTACCCCATAAAATAAATGACTGGCTTTTAAAGTAATTTTAAAAAAGAGTGGTCATTGATTAAAATACAAATAAATGCTTATGTTTACAAAATTGATGTAATTACTTGAGCTATTCAAACATCATGACAATCCTTATCAATAAAACAATTAATTGCAGAACTACAGGTTCACAAAACAAGAACTATTCAAAGACAGAACCATTTGACCTAGTTTTTTCTTTTTAACAAGTGAATAAAGGGAAAAAAAGGAGACTAAAGACTGGCCAATTCAAAATAGAAATGAAGCACACATAAATAGCAAGAAAATATAGCCTTTGGAGCAAAATGTTGAAAGAATTGAAGACCAGAAGGTATGCTGTAGCCCAACACTAAGCACACTGCTCTCTAATCAATCCTTCCTGATTCTTCAATGAGAGCATTACCTCACTCCAGGTAAGGATGACTCAGCATCAGTGGGAACATAATGAAGTGGGAATTACTGCTAGCAACAGCTATTTTTTCCAGCTGTGATTTGAAAAAGAGCATATTTTGTAAAGCTGATTTAGAATTAGTACTGTTCCTTTAAAAAACTTGAGTTTGCCTTACATTTTTAAATTAAGTAGAAATAAGTCCCTCTCTTTTTTATTTTTTAAGGTGTGATAAGACCCTCCCTTGTCTATCTAACTTTCCCTACTTGAAACAGGTTGAAAAAAATCAAAGTCTTCTGATGTGTAGGAGTTAGTTTCAGCACAGCTGTGGTCATGCCTGAAACCAGGAGGAGCTGTCAGTAAAACACAGAATTTGGTGTTTTGTCTCAGCATCCCTTCATTTTCCTTGCTGAGCTGAGACTCTTTCAAGCAGCCATTTTCTTACTCTATTATTAAATTCAGAAAAATCAGACAGTGGTACTACACTTGGTACAACAACACATATAAAATTTTGGTGCTGCAGTATATGTCCCTTTACTTAATTTCTCCCTTCAGCTGGGGTTGGCTTTTAAAAGCACTTAAATCAATACCATCTTACCTCATGCATATTTTTTACTCTATAAAAGTGGTTTTGTTCTACATATAAAATTACAAATGTTATATCTTCCTCCCTCCCAGTTCTATCTGGCTAAAACAGAATGTTTTTTTCTTACTTTTCCATATATTCCTGCAATTTCAAAATTTACTTTATATTAAACAAAACTTCACTTAGACCTTCCCAAATGCATTGTCTTTGGAATTTATGCTAAGTGATGTTTATGAAAATGTTGTAGTTTTTCCCCAGTTTTTCACCAAAATAACAGACTAGGTTCAGTGTGCTTTGGACCACATTTTGGTACTACAACAGCAATTTGAAAAGTGGTAGTCTGATGTGATACAATAGCTGTTATGAATTTAGATATAGTTAGATGAAGATGATGGTTCTCAGCTTCTAGGCCAAAATTTCAATTATTTATTTTTCATAGCCTTCACATATGCAGAGGCAATTCTGTTTTAAGCAACGTGCATGTACAAACAACACCCATTTCTAAGCCTTCTTTGGTCATAACTTCATCTCTGACCATGGAGGAGGTAGCCAATTACAGCCATAGAATTCCCATATAGGAGGTGTTAGCTCTCCCTCTTGCTTCTTTTAGTGATATCACTACCCGTCTGTGTCTTTGGTTACAGCCTTTGCCACACAGGTTCATATCCTCTCCCACCTGTTGATGGAAACTGAGGTGCTCAGTAAAGAACATTTTCCTTAAAAATAAATTTTGAAGTCAGCACATGACCCCACATTTAGATGGGGGGAAGAAACAGGATTTGAAAATGCACACTCAGCTAATTGTAGTGGAGGTGAGTAAAACCAATTTAATTGTTTGGGGAAGAAAGATTTATCAGAGGAATTTCAGCTGCAGCCTTAATTAGATAAGGGAAATAATTATGGGATGCCAGTGCCAACAGAGCAAGTATGATTGTTTAGAAAGTAGCAAACACAAACAGTAGGTGCCTTCCTTCTTATAACATGAAAAGCACCATCCCTGTGTGAACTTAAAATTGGTTGGGTTGTCAGCTCAGATTCCTAAATCTTTATTAGACCATTTCCCTTTTTAAGTTCCATTTCTGTGAGGCATTTAAGTACATGCCTACTTTTAAGCATAGAAGAGTTGCTGGTGAAGCCAATCTGAATTCCAAATTAGCCATATATATTTCAGTACTCTGCCAAACAGGAGCTTTGAATTACAGGATGAAAGAATCGGGTATTTTATTCCCTCTACATTGATTAACCTGAGATGACTGTATGTCTCGAAGCTGCAGCAGTGACCGGTCCATTTGTCACACCAGCTATTGACTATCTTGTGTCCTTTAGGGATGGCAGCTTGCAATAATATGACATCAGGAAGATTGATTTGTTTTATGCTTTTTCTGATTTGTGGAAGCCTCAGTCTCTTACATTCAGGTCCAGGATTTCATAAAAGTTCTGCTGTAGGGGTTCCTAGTATTTATGCTGCAATATATCCAGAAGGGCTACAGTTGCCATAATGTTACATAATGTGTTTTTCCTTTTGAATTTGAAATATATTATCCTGCTTGATATAGATGGAAAGACGTGACTTGGTGAAGGCCACTGTATCATGCCATAGCTAATGGCATGTTGGTAATTATAAAACTCACTAAGGAAAATGAAGTGCTCACAAAAGGGGAATGCTTGAAATCCCTGCACATGGAAGTCCTTCAGCCATTTCCTTGAGATGGTTATTTCTGAGGATATGGGATAAGGATGAGTGAACTTTCTCCCACTGCCTCTCTAGCATCTTTTTGCCCATATGTAGCCATGGCATCTTTGCAACAAGAAGGTTAGTTCTGGTTTTTCCATCTTTAATCCTTGCCCTTTTCTTTGAGGCTGCAACCAAGTGAAGTAGTTTTGTGTTGTTTTTTCCTTGTGAAAGCTGTCTACAAAGCTGGAGATTGAAACAAGCAACTCTCCATATATAACAGAGGACAATACAAAGGGCTTGTTAGCAGAAAGATTTCCAAAGATTGATAGTTGACACATTTTTTTAACTCTTTGGATAGCAAGCTTTAAAGTAACCTGCCCTTTCTCACATTCTATTTCAGTCCAGGGTAGTAGAATATCTTTTGACCAGTTGAAGTAGTACTGCAAAAAACAGCATTCTTCCTGTGTCTGGGGACAGGAGAGACTCATAGACCCAAAGGAGATGTCTCTAAATGCTTTGCAAAAATCTCTTCTGAATGGCATGTACACCTCTGTAAAGCATCAACCTGTGCCTGTGGTCCAGTCTGTACCGTCTCATTAATATTGCCATGATTACTTTTACAGTGGATACAAATTTTCAATTGTGGTTGCTTTTAAATGTACTAATATAGAAATTACATTTCATAAAGGATATGAAATGCAGTAAAACCTGCTTGGTTTTCTCATTCTGTAAAAAAACACACCTGGGAAACTTGGGAAATGCTGTGTCCTGGATGTTGCAGAGAGGTTAAGAATGGCCCCACTGAATCTGGCCGTATGTGGAGTCGCTCTACTCCTGCTAAAAATCCTGTGGTTGCCGGGAGCAGCTTGGGTGATCTACACTGTGGTCACACCTGCTGGTACAAGGGACTTGAACTTAGCCTCCATAGAAAATTATTTCTTGGTTGCCAATGGGAACTATCTGCAGTTTGCAACTGTTGGACAGGAAATTAACTTTTGATCTTCAAGAAGAAGGTGGAAAAGGAAGGTGGTTGTAATTAACATAGCAAAAGCAGAGTGCACAGCCAGCTAGACCAATTCATAGCACACTTTATATTCTGTTACAAATATAACCTATGTACATTTTGTCTAAGAGATATCAACATGTTAAAGGCAATATTGGATTACTTCATACTGCACTTCTGCATACTGAAAAGTACCAGATAACTTTTATGGACTTCTACTTACCTAATCACACTTTTGCAATAGTCACATTTCCATCCTTTAGAGTCTTTAATCCAGTTAACTAATATTTTGTTTATTTCATTAATCTAGAATTGTTTTCATAGGTTTTGTTTAAGGATTTTTTCTCTTCTTATGCATAATTATCCTGAGTTCCAAATAAATGTTGTCTACTCATAACAATAAAGATATAAGGATCCATCCTTATGTTTTATTTTAATGAGCATTCAGATGATACTCCCTCTGTCTACTGCAGAAAGAACCCCTCCAGACTTTGCTTCTGAAAAGTGGTGGTTTGAATTTGAATCCTATATGCTACCTGCTGTGCTTTGTGCATCTACAAAGTTAATGACTGCTATTTTTGCCCAATTGCTTTGTGCTTGTGTACTATGTGGAAAGAGTTGCAAAATCATTTTAAATATTTAAAGGCATGGGAAGACAGCATATTATTTAATAAAATTGCTATGCTTACTATAATATCTGAATTTTCATTACATCTGCAGTCTTGTTGCACCTTGTTCTTAAATAAAACAAGCTATTAACAAAGTTTTACTTGCAGGTAAACATTAGTAAGTTTTAGACAACCTTTTCCCATGCTAAGGTTAAAGTAAATGCCCTAGATAGAAAGAGCTCTGAGTAGTGGGGAGGATGGTAGGGAAACAGTATGTTACAATGAGAAGAAAACATTAAAAATAATGCATGAAACAGAAGGAAATGAGAGGGAATAGGAAATGAGATGTATAACCTGGGCAGTAGTTGTCATAGACTCAGAATGATTTGGGTTGGAAGAGACCTTACAGTTCATCTTCTTCTTCCCTCCAGGGTAGGGACACCTTCCAGTAGACCAGGGATTCATCCAATCTGGCCTTGAACAGCCCCAGAGATGGGGCATCTACAACTTCCCTGGACAACCTGTTCCAGTGTCTCATCACCCTCACAGTGAAGAATGTCTTTCTAACACCTAATCTGAACCCATCCTCTTGCAGTTAAAAGCCATTCTTCCTTGTCCTATCACTACAGACCTTTGCAGTGCTCTCCAGCTCTCACGCAGGCCCCCTTTAGTTACTGGAAGGCTGCAATAAGGACTCTCAAGAGCCTGCCCTTTCCTAGGCTGAAAAGCCCTAACTCTCAGCCTGTCTTTATTGGAACTTAATGAAACCACTCTTGGCTGTTACAAATCTCCTTTTTTTCCATACTCCTTAAAGTACTTTTCAGTAGCATCTCCTTCATGACCTGGATGGGTCATGAAGGCACTGAGGTGAGATGAACCAGTTTATAATTTCCTAGTTTTTTCTTCTTTTTTTTTCCTTTTTAAATAATTGGGGGTAGTTTTTCCCTTTTTCCAATTATTGGGAACTTCTCTAAATTGCCACAACTTCTCAAATGTAATGGACAGTGAGTGGCTTAGCTACTTCATCCACCATTTCCCTCCGGACTCACAGATGCATCTCATCAGATCCCATGGACTTGTGCACCTTCAGGTTCCCTAAATAGACTTGGAACTGATCTTTTCTTACCACAGCCTTCTCTATATTCTGGGTTACCAGGTCTCCTGCTCCCTTCCAGAGAGGACCCACACTTTCTCCAGCCTTTCTTTTATCAGCAATGTATCTATAGAATCTTTTCTTGTTGCCCTTGGCATGCCTGGATGTACTCAATTCTATCTGGGCTTTAGCTTTTCTGACCTCATCACTGGCTTCTTGGACAATTTATCTATGTTCTTAGCTGTCCTTGCTTCTGCCCTTTGTAGGATTCTTTGTCATGTTTGAGTTTGTCCAGGACCTCCTTGTTCATTCACACTGGCCTTCTGGCATTTTTGCCTGATTTCCTCTTGGTTGTCATTGCTTCTGACCTTGGAGATGATCCTTGAATATTAACCTGTTTTCCTGGACTTCTCTTTCCTCCATAGGAATGGAGGCTATATTCCTAGGTAGTCCATCAGGCAAATCTCTGAAGAGTCTGCTCTTCTGAAGTCCAGGGTAGGGAGCTTGCTGAGGGCCATCCTTGCTGCTCTTAGGATCTTATGACTCCATCATATCATGGCCACTGCATTCCAGGCTGCCCTTGAGTTTCACATTTGTCACCAGACCCTCCCTGTTGGTCAGAAGGAGGCCCAGCACAGCACCTCTTCTCATTGGTTCCTCTCACTTGCAGAAGAAAGTTAACACCAGGGAATTCCAGAAACCTCCTGGATTGTTCTTTCAACTGTCACTGTAGGACACGTGAAAGCACTACGCGAGCCACCACTATTGCGAGGTAAAAGAAAAGGGCCATTTATTTTCTGACTCCATCTTTTATACTTTTCCCAAGGTGGTAGAGGATTGGCCCGACACTGGGCCACCTCTCCAAAGGTATTGGATATAGTACTAATACATCAAATTTTCTCCACCCCCATGAAAGAATGTAAACAATATATTGTTTACAGAAACTGTGTGGGAAAATTCTCCCACAGAATGCAAACTCAGAAGGCTTTAGAAAAATCTTTTAAGAATCAGGGCGACATTCAACAGCTTTTGGAGTGGTTGAAGTGCCCCATGAGAATCAGGACTTGTAAATGTGAAGCTTCTCCTGTCTGTCTATGTCAGTTTTCCTGTTTGGATGATCTGTAGCAGACCCCCAGTA
This sequence comes from Chloebia gouldiae, assembly GCA_003676055.1. Lineage (NCBI taxonomy): Eukaryota > Metazoa > Chordata > Aves > Passeriformes > Passeridae > Chloebia > Chloebia gouldiae. The sequence goes on from QUSF01000001.1 coordinate 2,206,128, forward strand.
TAACATCACCTGTCCCTGATGCCTAAGTTCTCAGTCAGCTCCTCACCCATCCCTATGCACTCCAGCTGGTCACTGATGTCCTTTCTTTGTCTGCCAGTCCTTCCTAAAGAGCCTTCATCCTTCCATTTCAACCCTCAAGTCATAGGAGCCCTCCCACCACACCTTTCCAATGTCAGTGAGGTGATAGCCCTGCAGGTGTGTGCATGCCTCTAAACTGCTCTTTTTTTCTCCCCATTCTGCATGTGTTTGCATAAAGGCATTTGAGTTGGGTCCCCCAGGAGGCTGACCTAGGAGCTGGAATTCCTTTGTGTTGCTCCTCAGGTGCTCTCCCCCTGACATGTGTTCCCTCTCCATACCCTGGGCATCACTTTCTGACAATGGCATCAAGCTGGTAAGAGTGGAATGGAATGAGGTTCCCCTCCTCCAGCAACTTTAAATTAAAGCCCTCTTTCATTATGTGCAGAAATGATTACTTTGCACTGGAGAGAAGACTGAGATCAGAAAAAATAAATAAAACTGTAAGATTAAAGAGAAAGATGCTGAGTCAACAGGAGAGTGTGAAAATAATGGACAGTGAAACAAGACTGGTGATAGAAAAAGAAAACTTCAGCAAACAGCTAATAATGGAGAGTGAAAAGCAAAGTAAAAAGGAAAATAGCAAACCCAGAGAAAGGAATTTTCAAGCAGGAGAGAGTAGATCTGAGGGAGAAAGAGTCTCTTCATTCCCAGGAAAAAGGAGAACTTTTGCCATGGTGGTAGCAGTGAGGTATCTTTCCTGCTGATAGGAAAGGTAAGTTGGGATTTAGGCTGGTTGGGCAGCTGGTGGGGAAATGAGAATGACTGCATGGTAGTTGCCAGCTGGGGTTAAACCATAACCTGAGTGCAAGAATTGCTTTTTCCTTTTTTTTTTTGCTTAATATGATACATGCCTGTGATGAAGACTCTTGACAAATGACAAAAAATTAATTTCTGTCAGATGATAACCTTTGTTTCACTCTCTTTTCCAAATTTCTAATCCCCTGTAATTTAGGTTAATATTTTCCTCCCAAGAAGCTCCAGATATTATGCTTCTATTTAATAATTCCCCTTAGATTAAGCAATTGTGATTGCTTTCTGTGGCAACCTGATTATGATCTAGCCCATACCAATAGCCATTCTAATTAAAAGTTTCACTACTTGTAGCGAGAGAAGAGTCACAAAATCTAGACTGCTGAACTAAGGATTTTCATTGTACTGAATGGGAGTAATTTTCAGGTAGTTTAGTTTCAAGAGAGAGATCTCTGCACCCAGGAAAACCCTTTAAGTTCAGCTACACTTGACAGTTTTTGTTAGCAAGAACCTCACTGTGAACTCAGGGCTTTGTAACTAACTCTAGGGAGCTGCATACAACCTTTGGCCCTTTCTCTATTCTGCAGGTTGTGTAGGAGCATTAAAATAAATTAGGACCATTTATTTACTTATGTCCTTATAAAGATTATATGCCATTGACATTCTTGTTCTCATCACATTGGGAAACAAAATTTACCCTCAGGCTACGCTAGTAGGATATTAATCTGCAATACTGAGACCATGTTGAAGCTGGCCAATGTAGTGAAGCTTTTGGTACCAGCAGCTAAGATTTCCATTCACTCATCCCTGCATGAACATCACAATGTGCCATCTGAAGGACACAAATGAGTTATTGGCAGCCACCTTACAATGGGCACATAGTTGTCTTGTGTCCAAGAAGCTTTTGTGCTGATCCACAGTGAAATGAATCCCAGAATGGGCATCTGGACTCAGCTGTTTCCATTTTTCTGCACCAGGCTTTAGAGAAAGCAGGTGGAAGAAACAGCTGGAAACATTCTGGAATATCTTTAATAAACATTTCCACCAGGCTCAGCTGCACAGACCCTCTCTGGCTGCTAAATTCCTTTCACTTGAAATTTATATAAAGTATTAGGAGCTGCCAAATAAGCATAAGACAACTGCAACAGGTGATGAGTCTTTAATTTCTAGCAAGAAAATCCTAATCAGCCTGTTCCTGAGATGAAGACTCACCACAATTTACTTCTAATACTACAACAAGATATGTGGATTATGTCAGAGATCTGCAATTACTTTCTGAGTGCTATTTAGCATTTGCAGAACATAAGTATGCTGAAACCTCTCCTTTCTAGTGATGGTTTGCATATCTCACTCTCTGCTTTGTTAATAATCTCTTGGAATATGATAATACCTTGATTAAGGAGCTTCAAGATTCTGCTGCTGATAGTCAGCAGTTTGCTTGAAAATTCACAGGTATGAAAGGCCAAGAAGCTGAACTATGTCTCTTCATAAGACTTTAATTTGAGTGCCAGTAAAATTCTTCACTGACTACAGAATTATATGAAGGATTTAGTTAAATGTGTTTTGTACCTACTGTAAGTTTTTCTCAAAGAGGTTTTTAAATTACTTTTACTAGATATTTACATTCCAGTTGAATTCAATGCCTCAATAAGAATCAGGGCCTATGAAGAGACAGTTTTAGCTTTTAAAATCCAGGGAAAGATATACAGCAAGAAGGGTAGAGGGTAATAGAGCTAAGCTTTCAAGTTGTTACTACCCTAGAGCAATCAATATGATTTTAAGCTGTCATGCATCAGAGGCTGCAGAGCTGTGCACCTTCCAATTTGCATCACTGCTGCTGCTGCTGCTCTGAGCTCATGGCAGTTACTGAGCTTTGGCATACCTTGGTGTAGTACAGGAACTTGTCAGAGAAAAAGAGGCTCTCATTTGTTTGACAGGTTAGCCTGGAGCAGCTCTCATGGAAGTGTTTGATGGTCTTGGTGTAACAGAAGGGTTGGGCCCATTGTTTGCAATAATGACTTTGTAATCATAATAAAATAATAGTTGGAGTGGTCATTTTGTAGTTTACACTTGCTGAAATTGCTTATAAATATGTCATGTGCTGCTATAAGAACACTGACAGGACTTAGGGCAGTTATTTCATCCTACATTGTATGTATTGATGTTTGTATGTATATGCACAATGAACAAGTATTTAATCTGAAAAATGGCCTTACATGAGCATGGTTACTTACTAATAAATATTTAATTGCTGCGGATATGGTGCTTTTGCCTCTAATTGTCACTGAAGCAAAGATGATTACTCCCTTTTAGTTACTGGGACTGACTGCATGTATTATTGATTGACCTGCAAGCCAGTTTATAAAGGACAGCCAATCTGCTCTTCTTAACCAGTTGGTAAAACAAGTATTCTCAAATATTTTCTTGTTGGAAGCAACAAGGAAGAAAAAAAAATGAACAGGGAAAATAGTCTTGGCACACATACACTGGAGCATGGGGAACAAGAGAAAACCAGCGCAGTATTTTGCTCTGCTGAACCCCCTGCATTCTCTTTCCCTGTCTTGGTGTTGCAGAGGTTAATAGCAGCATTTAAATGTGCACTGGAGCACACTTCTCTCTGGTTACTCAGAAATGCTTGCTCTTATAATAAGGTTTAATTGCTTATACTAATCACATGCTTCTGTGATGTATTTTATGGCCTTGTTGAAAAATGTAACAAGATTCATAGTATAAGTCTGAACTGAGCCTGCCCAATTCTGACATTCAATTTTGTCTGCATCCCTCTCTGTTCCTCCCCAGTTGAACACAATCACCAAGGTTTTCTGCAGTTTTCACACATTTCCTTCTCAGACAATTTTCTATGATGGAATATCTTTTTTGAGCTGAAAATATTCAATAACTTCAATGTAATATCACAAATATGTGTAAAATATCTGAGCTATATTTTCCAGAGCATTTATTATTATTTGTTAGCCTCTATATATGAAAAATATGTTAATCAAAGAATAATATATATAAACATTTGCATTAATACTTAAAGAATAAATATTACGCCTAGTAAATGTATAGGTCGTAAACATGTATTTGAAAAAAAAGATGAAGCTTTCAGAGAAACTTTGTATATACAGGTACTATTCATTTCAGTGATATGAAACTCTCTTCAGTTTGTAGACTCTCTATGGTATCTAAGCATTTTCAACTTAGCAAAGCAATTACTTCTATTTACAACACCACTGCATGTAAAATGTTTGTGTTATCATCAATATGTTGTGGTTTCCAGATAAAGATGTGCACAGAGCAAAGGGGAAACAAAGCATCCATAACACCACATCTACAATGCAATGTATTATATGCTGTTGTTCACGTTCCTCACTGGTAATTCTGTAAGCTCCTCCTTACTAAAGCAACTAGAGGTGTGTTTTAAGAAAACTGCTTCTTCCAGGTTTCTACACACTGTGATTGAGCACACACATCCTCACATGCTTGCTTGTAACATCCTGATAGCAACTACAGTTGAAATTTTATAGGTAAATTCATACTTGGCAGACATGCAGACACGGTATTCGCCTCTTCTATGTCACCTGTTGTGCTTTGGTATTGTGTTGCTGTTCAGCCTAAGTTAAATAGTTATCGGTGCAATCTTAAGTGCATTTGGCAATAGATCATAGGTACAGAAAATAGACAAAGGTTTTTTGAAATAATGGACTATGTGCTCAGATCAGCTGCTTTGATTTATTTTATCTGAAGTCCTCCTCCAATATCATCAGTGTCTTCAATCAATCTTTATTGCTACAACTTCTGTCACAGGAACTTAATAAAAGTCCTATCCCTATATTTATTTACACAATAAAATTACTGCACTTATGTGATCCTCTGAATGCAGATGTGGTCTTGCTAACGGTCTGTAACCACCCAAAATTCAAATTCTGTGTTTATTCTTGGAAAAAAAAAGGAAAAAAGAGAGAGAGAGAAAGAAAGAAAGAGAAAAAGAAAGAAAATACAATATCTGTGGTATAGATACTGAAAACAATTTCTTGGTAGCATTGCCATTTTAACATCAGGATGAATATTTTAAAAGTAAACTTTTTGGGCTCATTCAAGTATCAGAAACATTTGGATCCATAATTTATTTAAGGGTCAGTTTTCCTTTAAGTGGCTAATTAGTGAAGATTAGTGATTGCAAATGGATGCTCTTTCCTTGTGTGTACCTAAATCTAGGGTATTTTATGTGAAGACCTTAGCCCTTTGTGAAAACTTTCTCCTTGTGAGGATAGTTATGATACCATAAACAAAAAATGGCATTTATAGGAATTTCAGGTGAAAAGAAAATTCCTTTTAATACAAAATACTAGAAAGAGCAGAAACATAAGGAACAGAAGGCAGGCTAATGAAATGAGGCTATTGTACTGAATAGAGAGTTTGCTATCATTACTGATGAGAGTAAATGAAAATGGCAAACAGTTCCTGCTTAAGTAGCTAAAGAAGTGGTTAGCAGCTTTCACAGGGAGAATAAATAACTGAAATTACTGTATCTTGTTTTTAGAAAAACAAATCTCTATTTGATGTAGACAATAAATAAGCAACCATGTTTTCACCCTCTGATCACTCAAAAGACTCAACACTTTAATTTCAGATTGCATAATTCAATAACACTAACCAGAGAAACACAGTAAAACATATATATGCATACTTCTATATTATATTAAGTATTTTAAAGGATGGGATTTTATTTTAAAGTATGGTACTTAAAACTGTAGTACATATCTAATTTTAATACCCCTTGTCCTTCACATACACATTTATATGCACATATGCACACATATATAAGTAGTAATTGATGATAGTCAGGTTTGTAATACACGCACACAGCTTGTCTGTTGCGTGACTTTTTTTCCTATGACAATTCCTAGGTTATAACCTCTTAAGTTGTTGTGTGTGAAGCAACAAAGATGATGGGAGGTTCACAATAAGGAAATAAAAAACTGTTTCTTACATCACATGCCTTTCTGAAGCAAAGGGAGCAGGTGTGTGATTATGCTGTGTCTCATTACAGTTCTTAACTGATATTTCAGCCTCTTTGTGAGCAGTACAGTCCTTACCTACCAACCTCTATCTTAATCCATTTGCTTATAGGCAGTTGCTGAAGATTTATCTCTGTATTTTGGACTTTCATAAGTGATGGGTTATAATGGGTGTGTTGTTTCAAAATACCTGGATTAATATTAATCTCAAAGGAGAGGAGTTCAAGGAGAAATTGTCCAGCATACTCTTAAAACACTTTCTGAAAGGACATCTAACTATAAAATAGTAGTAGTTAGAATTATTATAATGTTTAAAAACCTTCTACTGCTTTAATTTATAAAGCAGCTGTTTCACACACTTTCCCAGTGAAATAAACTCATTATGATAGCTAGGATTCAAGGACACTTGGACTACTGTCCTACTGCTGATTTTACATTCACCAGGCTGACTCCAGAAGTGCCACAGGTCACTTCTACCACATAAAACTCCATGTTTACTATCTCCCTGATCCACCAGGTACATGGAGGAGCTGCCTGTCAGGTCTGTTGGAATGCTCTACAGCACTGTCATCCTGTCCAGTGTCCTGATACAAGGATCAGTGACCTGCCAGAATGGGCACCTGCATGTTGCTGGGACCTTGAAATAATTTGCAGCGCAAGTTGGATTAAGGTAAGTAGACAATAAAAGTTCCAAACGTGGACAATATTGTTACAAAATTCTTAGATGGAACATACAGAGGAGGGATATTTCATCTAGTTGTGCCAAGATCTAAACCAGAAGGTCCCTCCTCCCTTTTTTTTAAGAGGGCTTGTTCCTCAAGAGATGCAGAAAGTAATTGGAGATTCCTGTTTTCTGGTTATGATAGATTATCTCTTTCTGCAATTACTAAAGACTCTTTTGAATGTCTCCATGATTGATTGAATTACCAAATCATTAGCTTGTAGAGAGGTAAGTATATTTTCTCAACTGGCAAAAAAATGGTTTGTCACAGTTTGAAGCCCATACACACTTTTGAGTTTACATTCCATGTTATTGCTGCCTCACATCTTACACACACACACACACACCTTGTCATGATAAATGTAGCTCATTGCTGACTGTTGAATAAAGCCAACTTGACAGCAATCAGTCATTTTGATATGATAATGGATTTGTGGAGACTGACCTTCAACCATGCTTTAAAAAAACACCTTGACAAATTACACACTCATGCTGCAGCTGAAAAACCCCATGATTTTAAAGTAGTGACAAGGAGATAAGTGCAGATTTGTTGGCTCTTGTGGATTTGGCAAATGGGTCTGTGGTTACATGATTGACATTTGTGTTCAAATGTGGTCTCCTACCACCTAAGAAAAATTACTTTCCTGTATTTCTGTCCAGGAGCTGGGATATCTGTGCACTGTCTTGTACTTGCCTACCAGCACTATACATCCTTGCTCCTCAGTGTGTGGCCAGACCATATAATGAAATATAACAAGATGTGACTGTTGTGGATAGCTTGTGTTTTGTGTTATATGCTTTTCAGACACAGTGTTCAGCACTGAGAAACTTTGGTATGCCTTTCAACACATTTTTATGGCAATTTGAGTTACTTTTGACCAAATCTCTATGGAAAAAATACCTTTGTTATGATACAATTAATTAAAAATATTAGGTATTAAAATATCCAATAAATTTTAAATATTTTTAAAACTTGGTTAACATTATACAGAAAGAAATGTAGCAAAGAAAAATCTGTGAGAACAGATTGAGTTAAGAAAGATTTCTCTCCTTAGCCTGACTTCACTATCACCTTGAGCAAATATTTATTTTTTAATATATTTGAAATATAAGACAGCATCAGCAAAACAATACAGGGTATATCTCTGACCTCTTGCCCTACTTGTCAACTCAGCATAGTGGAAAAATGACTCTCATGAGAAAAGACAATTCAAAGAGCAAAGGATTTGCTATGAGGTAGAGGAGTTTGACATTTTCCATTTGTGTTAGATATGTCCCATGATGTCTTATTACCTCTCAGCTTTGTAGCTGAAACCAGTCCTGGGTTTCAAGAGATTTTCAGTAGAGGAAGGGATTTCCCCAGCATTGCAGTGTCTCCCATAATTTAGGCTTTTGACTTGAAACAATTGGAATTAAGAGGTTTTCTTCCTCACTTTGTCCAATCAGATTTCAAGTTATGTTTTATCAAATGTGTGAACGGAAGAGCTTGGAATCAAAATGGAATTTTGGTGACTAAAATATTTACAGGGATAAAAATCAGGTTTGCTATGAACAGGCACCTTGATAAAATTTGTTGTCGTAAGTTAATTCCAACAGAAGGAAAGGGTAAAATAAAAGTGTATCAGTCAAACTGTACAGTTGTTAAGTAGTTTCCACAAAAACAAATATATTGGATGAAATGCTTCCTCCACAGTGTAAATTATAACTTGTCAGAGGTGTCACTTGGTCTCTAGATGAGCAGTGTAAAAGAAAATCCTGGACTACATTTCTGCCATCTGCTGATGACACTGATTATTTTGACAGGTCTGCAGAATGTCTAGTCCAGTCCAACAAAGAAAAAAGCGTGGCTTCATTGGAAAGGTAAATTGGTAATATTATGCAGACCCCAGCAGTGGAAATCAGTCCAATTTAATCAGATGGCATTAAAAAAATCTATAATTCAAAGTAGAACTCAGAGCAAACACCTGCCTTTTTCTCCAGACTTTTCATAATAGCTAGGCTAAAAGCTTTTGCTGGCAGCTGGGAATTCAGAAGCAAATTTAACTATGAAGGTCAGGAAAATCTAGTCCACTGCTTCACTATATCAAAAGTTACAAATTATTTATTTATCTTAAATACAACTTTCTAAAACTGTTAACAAATAACAATTTCTTACACACTCTACACAGGTCAGAATCTTCACACGAAAGAATAAGCTTGCACATTATTAAAATCAGTCCCAAATTAGCAAACCTGTCTAATTGACTGTTCTCTCTGATCCATATTCCATGTAACCAAGGAGACACGGTTATCTCAGATTCATGTGCCCTTCTCATCTCTCTAACTCATTTTCATGTGCCCTAGACCTTGCTGTTTCATTTACTTTCCTCTGATCAAGCACATCCCATTTAATTCAAACAGGAGCCACTCCTTGTAAGCAGTGTGGCACTGCATTTATTAATATGTCACTGATTTATTAATACCTGCTCTGTGTGTACAGCAGCAAAGATACTTAGGAGCTTAATTTCTTTATGTTAGGTGGCTGAACAGTCTGTGGATGAGTGCCAAAGTGTCCAATTCAGAAACATGAGCTTCTCAGAATCCAAATAACCACTGTATTTACCTCACATTTTTTGAGACATTCCTGCCCTTAGGTGGGGCTACCTTGTCACATTTATTCAAGCTTTAAGGTCTATTGTAAGCCTTTGAAATCCATCTGAGTAGCAGACCAGAGAAATTGTTTACTCATCCTCCCTTGATTTACAGGGAGAACTGGTGATTTCATACAATCTTTTTATTTCCAAAGTATTTTACTCCCTACCACACATAGTCAGTAGGGAGTAAGGGCTGTTGCTGAAATTTTATTCCTCATAGCTGTCTTTTAGTGGACCTTTAGTCCCCTTTATATCCACAGGGGCCAATGCAGGTCTATGCCCTTCTTTCACAAAACTATATTGAGCTGCCCACTGATAGCTGCAGACAGATTTTCTTTTTCTGTGCTTTGCTGTTATTCTTCTCTATATTAAAATCTTGGAAAAAAAGAAAATTCTTTCCCATAATACTGATTTTGAAAGGTTCTGTAAAATTGTATTTTGAGACACCTTCTTATGACAGTGACTGTTCACACCGTATTGAAAATACTCCGACAATAGCAAACCAAATAAAACACAGTTTTCTGAAAATACAGACATGAGATATTGAAGTGCACAGGTGCTTATTCTGTCTGTTTTTCCTGACATTTCCTTACATTTCATGTTTAAGGCAGTTTTGACTAAATTTGCCATAGATTGCCTCTATATGAATCTTTCCTACACAATAATTTCACAGTTCTGTGAACATATTGAATTATGGACACATGTCTCTGGAGCATTCAAGAAGAACCTCTTCTAGTATGATTTTCTGTAACTACAAGTTTAACTAAAAGCTTTTCACACTGACTAGGTAGTTGCAAGGAGGAAATTTACTGCAGTTTAGCTGAGCTGTGGAATGAAACACAGTGCATTGGACATCTCATTTTTAAATGTGTACATACATATATATATATATATGCAAAAATCTGTATCACTTACAAATATTGACAAAAGATGGATACAAATACATGTGCAGGTACTAGTTTTTATCACAATGGTTAGATATCTTTTTCTATTGGTGCAAGTTATATAGGAATTCTTTAACATCTTAGGAAAAATGATGAAGTCACATCTTGTAATGCTGTTTAGATTGTCTGGTGTTCCATGTAATTATTATGTGTCGATGTAAGACTGATAAATTTACTGGGAGATTTTTGGGGAAGACTTTTGATCGACCCCTATTCAGAACCCAATTGTATCACATATACATGCTAAAAACTAACCTAGTGTAACAAAAAGGGTTTGTGACTGTGCTTTATAAAATGAAGTATACATAAAGTACTTCAGATCTCACAAGGTCTTAAATTTTGAGAACTGCTGATTGCAGAACCAGTCATGTGAGTAATATTGTAATCTCTCATAGAGAGCAAATATAATAAAATAATGATTTTTTATAATTGAATCACCTTGAGTCACACATTAAAATAATATTCTCGAGTACAGACCAAAGGGTACAGTGAGAAAGAGATGAAATTTAGGTACAACAAAGACAAACCAAAGGAGGCAGAAAAACCAGAGTAAAATGATTAATAATTTCATCAAGCCTAATATAGGTAATTAAAGAAATAGATATTTACTATTTTTTTTGTTGTACAAAATGAAAAAGTACGTGATTTAAAATGGGGAAAAAGTTGACAGCTACAGGTAGCTTTGAAATTGTTTCTCAACAATCTGGTTGAGATATGCTTTCAGTTCTTTGAAAAACATTCTGTGAATTTCAAGAGAGACTAATAAGATTAATTTCTTGTTTGGAAGGCATACTATAAAAATATTGCATTGGGATTAGTGGGTAGAGGGCCTTCATTCAGCAGGCTCTGTCAAAAATGCACAAAAGTAGTGATGGAAAGGTATTAGCACCTTCATGTTTTACAGCCTGCTAATGATTCAAATATTGGTCTATTTAGGCCTTCAACGGAAAATATTTTCTTTTGCAGCATTTACAGAAGGACAAGACCCTTAATAGAAAAAGAGAGCTAAGTTTTTTGAGAGGTTATTTTACCAGACTCTGAAATCTGACACAGCCTTAATGGCTGAAAAAATTCCATTCTCTTCTATGAACATAGGGAAAACTTGCATGCATTTATCAGTTGTTGGCAAAACACCAGGAACAAAGCCAAAATATCTTTTAAAATTAGTTACTGAGCATTTAAAATCCTTCAGATTGAACTGAATGTGTGAGTACATCTATATGTTTTATAGATGTATTATTTATATATTTGTAATATGTATATATGATGTATATACATGTGAACATATATGTAAATATATCTGAAAAGCACCACCTCACTTTCTCCACAGAAAAACAAATGAAACCTGGCTTCTATTGATTTGTTTCCTACTTGGTCTTCGCAGTGAATCTGAAAGGCAAAGATGCTATTTTATTGTACAGCAGCACTCCAAATGATGGCCCTAATGAGTTAAAAATTGAACAGAACTGACTTAGTGAAAAATATTTTTCAGTGCTAACCAATTCCTTATGCTAGAGAATGAATATGGGCATATTGATAGTAAATTATCTGAAAAGGGAGGCTGGTACTTTTAACAGAACAGAAAAATACAATGTGTCCCCTTCCATGGCACTTGATAACAATTTCTAGCCTATGGGCATAACATATAATACTAGCTATAAATAAATAATATTTTGCAAAATTTTCAGGGGGCTTTGATATCTGTCAGCCAAAAAAAAAAAAAAACCAACAACTATTAACATGAAAAAAAGAAAAAAGAAAATAATTTAAAGTAATCAGAATTTATCTAGTTCAATAGGCCTGAGGATTACAATGAATCATACTTTCTCTCTGTAATCTAATTTGCAAATAGGTTTAAAAAGTCTTCAAATTATACTCTGCAGCTAGATATAAAATTCTAATTGATTTGGAGAGTGTTAATACAGTGAAGTTTTTAGGGGGTGTGTTTTTGGTTTTTTTTTTTGTCTTTTGTCCTTTTAATTTTTTTAAAGCCTTAAAGGAAAATCTTTCAAGGTTTCTAGCAGGTGATTCTGGAGAAAACATAGGAGCTTGAAAATTTAAATACTTTTCCTTTCCTACTTATACTTTCATAGGTTTTGATGTGGTAGAACTACAGATACCTAGGAAGGAACCTGCAGTGGCTGACTGCTCTAGGGCAACAGGTGGTCATTTCTTGGATCCAACTACAGAACATTTTATTTGGTTGCAGAAATGGAGAAAATGGAGAATGTGTGCAAAATAACAGCATCTATGAGGCATTATTGAAACAGGTTATACTTGGCCCTTGGTGTGCAAATGGCCCAAGACAATGTAAATTAGCAGAGCTACTCAGGAGTTTTAAGGTACATCCTTTACATAAGATTGTTTTGTTCAGCTTAGTAAAAGTTTTAAACTTTAAAATATCTGTACAGTCTAATACTTTGCAATATATATTAATAATCACAACACAGAATCTAAAGAGGTTCTTGAGGAGTCAACTCTTTCATTTAATTTACAGAAGCCTAAGAAAACTACAGCAAAATTATGACATAATTAATACAGATAGAGTTAAGTGATTCAGATAATAACTTTTTTGTACTAGAAAAGCAACACAGAAAAATGGTCTCAGCTGGATGGAGTAATTCTGGGTAACAATATTATACAATTTTTAATTTACAGATTATATTTTGGGTGCTTAATATTGTCAAAAAAGATAAATTATCTCTTCCAATACAAATAGAGATTTAGAAAGCAGTACTTAAGGGTTTTACCCAGTAGTTGTATGTCATTGTCAAATGTAGGAAAAAACTTCAAGGACTAAAGCCACAAAGTTCTGGTACAGAGCAGCATAGTGCTGATAAATGTACAGTTTACTTGCAGACGCATCATTATTTTTTGTTTGCAAATTAAGCTTCTGTTGCTGCATTCCATGATCTCAAAGACAGAAGTATACTCTCTCCTCCTTCCCCTCCACTGCTTCAACCTCCAGCTTCTCTGCTTTCAAATGATTGCCATGAGTATTAATTCCAGAAGGGAGGAGTCTGGGACTGTGTGGTATTGATTACTTATCTCCTCATCTGAGTCACTTCATCTCTTATTGCCTCTCATTCTTTTCAGAGGTCTGAAGAAGGTAATGACAGCTGCTCCTCCTAATTTGTACCAGAGGCTATGATTTAGAAAAGCACTTGGACATGTTCTTAAAATGTTTTGATGGAAGGATAAGTTAAGCAGGGATGGGATTGAGGCCAGGAAGTTTTCTCTGCTGCAGTGGAGCAGGTAACCAGTTCTGCACTGTTCTGCCTCATAACGCCATTCTAGGAAAATAAGGCTACTCAAGTCTCTTTATTCCATTTCACAAAAAAAGATACAAGGTATAGAGAGGCTAAATCCCAGAACTGCAAAGCAGTGAAAGACTACTCCTGCTGAAACTTGTAGGAATTGGAGAGCTATGAACACCTTAAAGTATCTAGGCTCAGTGCCTTGCTGAGATTAGTTTGAAATAGAGCTGGATAGAGCAGGAGACATAAATGTAGTACTGTTGGGATATTTTAATCTTAATTTTCATTGTTTGGAGGGGAACTTTGTTTTTTTTGTTTTTTTGTTTTTTTTTTTTTTTCCTAGTAGCTGGACAGCAAGCACAGACTCAGTGTGGGATATTCTCCTCCATTCACCTTATCTGTGACAGAGCAAACAGCCTTTAGTTTCTCTGCTTAGATGACTCTGAAGTATTAAAAAAAAATGTAATAACATCCCACAGAAAGTTCTGGGAAAATGGCAATACTAGTAAGAAAGAAGGTTCATTTGAAAACACTCCTAACATGGAACTGCTGACTCATTTATATTCCTTGAAATTCACCTGACTACCAACTTCACTGCTTAGTAGCAGCAGAGGAGAAAAGGTGAATAACTTGAGTCTGATTAAAGTAATCCCCTCTCTGACCCTCTTGGCTCAGACTGTCAGCATTGCAGGTTGAGTCTGCAAGTAACTTCTGTTTTATGTTGTCATCAGCTGTGAATTATGTGCAATCTCAACCTCCTTTGACAGCATGCTTAAATGCTTTGTTAGCTTCAGGCCTGTACACAGGCTACTTGTATAGCCAGGGACTAGAGGCACTGGGGATAAAGCAGACTATTTCAAACCCTACACAAAAGAAGCAGTAATTCTGTGCTGATTTGCCCTCTGTGTGCAGTCTTCAAGCTTAATAGTTCTCATCAGTCCCTAGCTACTTCTACTCATGGTCCAGAATATCTGCAGCCCAGAAAAACTCCAAGTCAGCCCCTGGAGAAATTTAGCAAAGCCTTGACATGTGTGACTCATGAGTTTAAATCCAGCTAAGACTTTGAATCAAGCAGTATTTCTGTATTCCACACAAAACAAATAGTAAACATTTCCTTTTTTTTCCTCAATCTAAAATGTAGCATTCTTGAAATATTTAACAATTTATAGAAAGTGACCTTGCAGCAAAGGTGAGTTAGAAGCACTATGATTAAAAAAAAAAAAAAGTGTGATTAGCAGTAGAATATATTCAGATTTGAAGTGATTATCCACCAGTTTAGGGGACATAATTTCAGCATATCCTACTGTGTTCATTTGGTGACTGGCATTTTGACAGCTGGGGACTGCTGAAGAGACTTCCTTGCTTAGACTGCCATCATGGAATTCCATTCTCCCCATTTTTGTGAACATGGAATTGATGGCCAGAATTCTAGCATCAGGCCCTAACTCAGTGCATGTCATTGATCCCACTCTTTTGGAAGGGAGTTAATCTAAAACATGTGACAAACACACCAGGGGGCAGCCACTGAGATTATTCCAATTTTAAGTGTAACTTAATATTAGGAAATAATAGGTCATAAAAGGTCAGCCTATTTTCCAAGGTACCTAGCAATAGGACAAGAGTAAATGGACTCAAACTGCACTGGTGTAAAATAAATTTAATTACTGAAAGAGAGGCTGAGGATTGTAATGGGCTCCCCAGGGAAATGGTGGATTCACCATACATAGAAGTGAATGTCCATCCATGGAAATGAACGAAATTTAGAAAAAGAATGTTGTGACACTCTGTGGTATGATCTAGTGGGCATGATGGTATTTGGTCAAAGGGCAGAGTTGATCATCTTGGAGATTTTTCCAACTCTAATGATTCTGCAATTCAGTGACCAAGGCCACCAAATTTGAGCAACTAGATTTAAAATGGGTATTTCCCAGAGGCAATTCAGTGAAGAAAACAGATTTTGGTAGTCTCTTGTTACTAGGAAAAGTGTTTGCTTGTCCTTTGAGTACCAGAGAGATTTTCGGGAGATGGCCTGGCCAAGCGCAATGTCATCAGCCGAATAGCTTAATTTGTTCAACCTTCCACTAGCAGTAATATGGGCTAGGCCTCAAAGAAGTAGGCAGCTGATTGCAACAGACCAATTATTTGGTTTTGCAAACTGCATGACTGATGATTACATAACAATGTTTTCTACAGTAAACAATGTTGCATATCGTTCAGCTTCTCACTTGCTTTGTTAAGAGGCTGAAAATGTTCCTCTTCTAGGTTCACTATAAATGGGATAAGCTAATAGTCTTGTATTGCTTGCTTTGTGTTATATTCAGGAACCGTGATGCGAGCTGTTGCTCATCTGGTCTTGTCTGTGAAAGAACATCAGAGCCCACAAAATTGGTGTCAATGGCCCCTGAGGTTCTTGCAGCCAGACAGGACCATATCACATAGACAAGTGTTAGCTGCTCTTGTGATTCAAAGTTATTCTTCTGGATTGCTCCCTGCCCTAATGTGTGCTACTGAGGCCCCTGGGGCCAAGTGCTGACTCAGCCAGGCTCTTACAGGCTCAGAGCTGCTGAGTTTAAAGTGGCTATTAGTTCCAGACAGAGTGATACTATCAGGGAAAACAATATCGATGGATTTTCTCTATGACATATTTTCCAGCAAGTTCTTAACATTTTAGGAACGAGCAGATGAGATGTTAAGCCTATGCTTCTTGAAAGGGTCAATGCAGTGGAAATAGTGTGTCTCTGTAAGCAGTCACAGTGCGTGTGTCTGTGGTGCCAATAAGTGTGCTTATTTGGCCTGGGCTAGAGTTGATTGCCTTCACAATGGCTGGTATGGGGCTATGTTTGGGAATTGTGCTGAACACAGTGTTGATAATACAGGGATGCTTTTGTTACTGCTGAACATGGCTTGCTCAGAGCCAAGGCCTTTTTGTACGGCCATGCTGGCAAAGAAGAAGGGGGTGCATGGGGGTTAGGGAGGAGACACAGCCAGGAAAAGTGATCCCAGCTGACCAAAGGGTCATTAAGACCATCTGACACGATGCTCAGTACATAAATTGAGGGGGAGGAGCTATAGAAGGTTGTTTGAAGTGATGGTGTTTGTGTTCCTAAGTAACCATTAAGTGTCATGAGGCCCTGCTCCCCTGGAGATGGCTGAAAATCTGCCTGCCCATAGGAGTGAGTGAATTTATTCCTTGTTTTGATTTGCTTGTATGCATGGCTTTTGCTTTCCTTATTAAACTGTCCTTAACGCCACACATGAATTTTTAATCTTCTATCTTTCTGATTCTCTCCTTCACCCCGCTGGTCGGGGGAGTGAGCAAATGGCTGTGTGGGGTTAAAGCACAATAATGAGTCAGATTCTCTTCTCCAGTGCAAGCGAACTCGCAGCATTCCACTCATTGGTGCATCTGAGGCCTGCACACTCCTGAAGCCATTAAAGTTCACACCCTGCCATGCATTATTCGTGGCAAATACAAACATTTATCATCTTTTATATATCCAATATAGCTAATATTCAGAGGTAGATTTTGGAAATGAAAGCATATTTGTGCATCTAGCTACTCTTTGTAAATTAGATTGCACGTATTTTAAATTCAAATAGCCTTTAGAAGAGTATCTACAAATACCTGTTATTTTCATGAACATGAAATACAAGGAGTTTGCAAACTGTGTGGAACGTGTTTAATAATACTCATCTAGCTGTGAGAGTGAGGCTCAGGCTGTTTACTGGCAACAGCTGTGCCTGTAGTACAGCTCAGGAGCATAACAGCCCACAACAAAGCACCGAGGCATAAAAACCCACTTTCTTCATATAGATAGGAAAAAATCCAAACAAACCATGTTTTCTGACCTATATCTGGGGAATTTTGCCTGTGAAGCAGTCACATTTCCAGTGCGAACCCAAACAGACAATTTTCCTTTATTTCTTACTTGCCTTAGGGGACTTCTTCACTCTATGATGAGAGCCAAGCACAGGAAATTAGTTAGACTTTCTGAGAGAGGATCATTTAATCTTTATCTTTCTTCCTAAATGAGAAGGATAAGCCATTGTCTCCGGTCCTGCTTGGCATTTCTGAATAGCAGGATGGATATTCTTCCATAGTGAATCTCTGGAGAAAAGAGTTGCCACTGATTGGTTATAAGGAATTTTCCTGCCCAGTTTTCAGTCCCAATAGCTGGATCTGTCTATCACCTGCCTGAAGAGAGTTTAGTTGCTCCATTGAGTCCTATTGTTAAGCTGTTAAATTTACTCAATTTTTATCTGAAGAAAACATACAAGTCCATGCCCAGGTAAACTGAAGGTCGTCTTTGGCTTGTAGTGCTTTTCAGTTAGTAAAATCAGAGAATAAAAAAAATCATGCCAATTGCATGTCTCATTGTAGGACTTGGTTGACACCATTCTCAAGAAGGCACAAGTAGGCATCACAAAACTCAGTGCTGACACTTGGGTCTCTGATTTTCTAACTTCTTTGCACTTATTTCTAAATATTCTCTTCACTGGGACTACAGATCCTTTTCTAGATGTCATACAAACTAGAAAGCTATTAAGAGGCCTTCTTCTCTTATTCTATTTCTTCCTACCTCCTGCAAGCATCTTCTTTCTACTACTGTTAGAACATGAACACTCAGCTATCTTTGCCAGATGGCTACACATTCCTGGGTTTATCAGACCTTAGACCATCTAATATAAACAAATCCACACTCTTCTATGTAGGATCCTTGTCCAAGTGTTTTGCTGTTCTGTTTGCCAGATCCCTAGTCCTTAATATGCAAACACTGGACACCATCATTCACAACACCCTCTTTATTTCTCTGGGTATGTTCTCCCTGCCGTGTTTTTTTTTTTTTGGTTGTTGTTGTTGGGGTTTTTTTGTGTTTGGTTTTTTTTTGGGGTTTTTTTGTTTTTGTTTTTTAATAAAGAAGGGTAAGTGAGGAACTCTGACATTTCTTTCTCATTTTTACTTCTGTTTTCAGGGCTGTTTAAAGAAAAAGGAGAATATGATCTTAGGTTCCACAATTTCCCTCTAAATTGAACCACTTTTTAGATTTGATGTTATGTATACATGTCCTTGCATTACAATATCCTGGTTCTGATGGGGTTCTTGCTATGTGATGCAAAAATTCAAATTGCTTGTGTGGTTTAAATCTCTTCTTAAAAAGTCTTTTGCTGTAAGGAAGGATCATCATCTTTTTAGTATTTTTAGTGCTCTAATAAATTAACAACATCCCGCTTTACATAGTTCTACTGTGGCTGTCTTCCTGCATCAGGGGAAGATGTACAATTTTAAACATTTTCAGTAGTTTTACATTCCTTGGAGTAGGCTGCAAAATATCAAGCTGCTGTTGTCAACTTGCCAAAAAGAGAGTCTAGTTCCTTTCACCTTTCATTTTAGGGACTGAGAGAAGTTGTTTGCTTTATGAGAGGTCCCTCATCAACTTTTTAAAAGAGCTTGAAGTGAACCTATAAGCCATGAAATGCCTGGTTAGGAATAAATATATTTATTAAGATCTAATAGCTAGATATCTTGCAAGATGCTATGATCTCTTCCCAATTTATCATCTGTGCTTAAGCATGACTCAAAGCTGAGTTGCTTTTAACTGGTTTAGGATCAGGCACTATTATTTATTCGTTGCATCAAAAGGATGTTCAGGATCTCCAGTTCTGGAACTTTACCCTGCTGTGCAAGAAGCCACAACACAAACCAGAAAATCTCTTTGTGATTGAAATTATATGTCACATCATCATTTATTTTTCTAAGAATTATCTGAAAATCTTAGCTATTATTTCCAAAGTCCTATGCAAAGTAATTTCAAGTTAAAATAAGTATAACTAGTAGGAACTAAAAGGAAATCTACCAATGTTCTAAAAGAAACAAATAAAATTCTTATCTGCATGACTACCTACAAAACAAATACATATCATGAAATTAAACATAATTCCGGGATCTGCAAACTATGTTTGCAAAAGCAGAGAAGTGTTTGCTTGCAAACTTTATGGATCTCTGCTGACTAAAGTGCTCTACAAGAGCTTGAGAAGGTTATAATTTTATTGTCAATACTTTGTTAAAAAGAAAGGGAGGTGAAACACAAGGTAAGGGAAAAGATTCCTGTTCCCTAAGACATTTGTGGACTATGGGATCTTGTAGGTCAATACACCTTTTATGTAGTTAACAGATGGCAGGCCCTCATATGCAGAGCTCATTAACTAAATTAACACAGAGATATGATCCTCAAATTGTGCATTGATACTATATCATGATAGTGCCCTTACTATGAATAAAACCCACTATACTCTAGTGTTTCCTTTGGCTATATATGTACTTCAGACTACAATTTCATTCAGAAATTCTGATTAAGGTTTATCAGTACAAGTTGCTGTTCTTGTTTGTATGGGTAATTTCCTTACTTTGCTTATCAGGTTTAAAAAACTTTTCCTACTGCTCAAAAATGCCCTGTAATATCATTTTATATCTGTTCAGGGAAACCTTTAATGAACTAGAAGTGTCAAGTATCACCCTATTTCATATAACAGTTTAATATTCAGAATGAATATTACAGGCAAATGGATTAGCTTTCCTTGATGTTTATGAAGTTGCTGTAAAAGCAGATGGATAATCACTATAGCAACTTAGCACATAAGGAGAGAGTCATTGAAAAGCATTCTGTAATCAGCACTGTGACCTTGACAGCTCTCACTTCCAATTGCCTAAGCAATATTTTTCATCTGTTGTAATCAGGCAAATTTCTTTCTTACCAGTAAAGCTATCTGGACTATCACAAGACATATTTTATGTTGGAGTGAAAAAATCTAAGAAAGGTCATGCATCTCAGTTCAAGATATTTTATTATGTTTTCCCCTTTGGCATCTTAAATATTTTTGTATTTCAAACTTAGTATACTGAAATAATTAACTAGCAAGTGGATGTCATCTATATCAGATTTTGCAAAACACTATCTCTCAAAGGTTCTTCATGGACAAACTGAGACAAACAGGTTAGACAAGAGGATCACCAGATGGGCTGAGAACTGCCTGACCTGCCAAGCTCAGGGGATTGTTGTCAGTGACAAGACCTCCACCTGTAGGTTTCTCTGTAGTGATGTACCCCAAGGGCTGATGCTGGGACCAATATTATTTATACCTGAATAATGGGACTGAAAGCTGCTTTGGTAGGTTTGAAGCTTATATGAAACTTTGGCACGCTGACTGATGCACTACTCGTTATATTGCCACTCAGAGGGACACTGACAGTCTGCAGAAACAGGCTGAGAGAAGCCTCATGAAATTCAACAAAAGAAAATGCCCAGTCCTGCTCCTGAGGGAATAGCCTTTTGGACAGAGCAACTGAAAAGCAGCTTGGCAGGAGAGGACCTGAGAGTCCTGGTGGACACGAAGTTAAACATGGACAAGCAAAATTCTCTCTTGGTGTAAAGGCTATCAGTAGTATCCTGGCCTGTGATAGGAAAATTGTTGCCAGTTGGTCAAGAGAGGTGAGTCTCCCCTTCACTGGAGTTTGGGTCCAGTGCCAGGAAGACATGGGTGTACTGGAAAAAGTTGGAAAAGGATCAGAAAGATGATTAAGACACTGAAAATATTTGTATGAGAAAAGGCAGAGTCAGCTGCAACCTAATATGAGAGGTGGTAAAAAAGGATGACACTAGACAGAATCAGTGTCAGGACAAGAGAAACAATAAGCACAAAATCAAATATGAATATTCCAACATAAACATAGGGAAAAAACTAAACACCATACTTCTTGGGTGATTCAACACTGAAAAGGCACTTCCTTCCTTTAGGATGTGCAAAATCCAAGTGGACATGACCCTGAGCAAGTTAATCTTGGTGACCCTACTCTGAGCAGACTAGATCATTTCCAGATGTGCCATTCAACTTCAGTGACTGATTGTGTGGTAACGTATTGTGATAGGACTCGAGCTGAAGGAGGTGGTATCTGATTTACTCCAATTTATCTATCCATCTGCAACTGCCCAGAGATCTTCACTAGTGTCAATACTGCAACCTGTTCTGCTGCTCCTCTCATGTAATGGGAACAGTAATGAAAAAATCTGTTATAAAAACATTATCAGTAAGATTTGTGGAAAGAAGAAAGTAAAAATAAGAAATGAGACCCAACACAAGTTTCCAACAACTGGTATGTGTATGCTTCCCCTATGGAAAATACCAGCTCTAGAGGGAGCAGGCAAGTATGTTCTGCTGTGGATCTACAGGTTGAGGACATGAGCTACCCTAACTTTACCATAGTAGGATTACAAATTTGAAACTAGAGATATTAATTGGCTTAGCTGACTGCTGTACATGTCATTTGGGCATGCGATGACCAGTTTCTGTGAAAATCTCAAAGGTTTGTGTATTCTCAGAATTTCTGGTGGTTTTTAATATTTATCTGAGGTGAAAATACCACATGAACAGGCCTTTGAACACTTCACAGATTAACCAGGAAATCTTGAGTATTTATTTAGTGCTCAGAGGGACTTATGTGAAAAGTGATGCAGGCTTGTCTCTTTCTTGCATAAATGCAAGTACTGAAAAATTAAGTTAAGGAATTCAAGGTAAGGATGGTGGCTGACCATCCTTAGAGGGTGGCAATGCCTCACTCCAGCAAACAGAGGGAACCTCTCTCTCTTATTTTTTGTGTTTGTAAACCAAGTTGAAAACAAAAATACTTTGGTATGCATTCAAACATTGAAAATTAATAACCTCGTCTTTATTTAGAAATCTCTGTATTAAGGAGAACTTGGATAAGGTTTTTTTTACAGTCAGCCCAACAATGATAAATAACAAAAACTCTTATTAAAACTGGCATTAAGAATTTCTTCATACTCCATTCTTCAAATAAAGATAAAATTTCTATCTTGTTGTACTGAGCTAACTAGTGGAAACTTTCCTGACTGACAGTAAAGATACACTGCTGTCACTTGTTTTTACATTGGGATGAATTACTGTTCTTTCACAGTAGAAAGAAGCACATTTTGTTTGTTTGTTTTTCCTTAAAATAAACATATTTTTTTAAGGAAGTAAGAAGAAATCATTTACAGCAGAATTTTTCATGCTGAGAAATGTATAACTCATCCTTGAACAGTGTCACAGTTTGATGCTACATCATGAATGTCCCTGGGATTTCCTGGAGTTAATTTTGATCTGAAAAGCCAAGAGGCTCCAAGATAATCTTATCATAGACTGCAACCTTCATGTATTCCTTTTGATTATGGTGAAACAAAAAACACATGGGAGAAATACTACCATTCAAATACAATTTTGTATCTGAGTATCTGAGAATTGAAGTAATGAGAGACACAACGGAGGCAAAGGCTTCGTTTTTGATATAGAGATGGGAAATAAAAAACTCAGGTCCCTGAGGTAGCTGCACATTGCACGTTGCCAGTGGACAGTTTATCCCCAGGGCGCTTTCTTCAATGCTACTGAAGTCCTCACTGCATGGTCCAAGATTGCTTATTTATCTAAATCAATACAGAAATCACACACATAAACAGTCACAAAATGTCTTGTATCTGCAGCTTGTTTTATGTATAACAGACATGTATATACTCATATGAGTATCTTCCAATGGTTCTGACCTTAGAAATATTTGGGTTTGAAATAATGATTAAAAATGTATGGAAAATGTGTAAATAAAGTTATTATACTTCACGTTTATTTTGGTCTTTTTCAGATCAGAAAAAATATTTGCCTTGTAGTGAGCATGTGCAGCCTTCAGAAGCATAACTAAATAAAAACCTGAATGTTCAAGCTGCTCATGGCTTGGAGGGGTGCACTGTTCCTTGGTAAATACTGTCTGGAGGGAGGGGTCCAGAAAGTGATGGTAAATGGAATTGTATCCAGGTGTTGGCAGGTCACAAGTGATTTTCTCCAGGGTCTAGTCCTGTTTAATACCTTTATCAATGATTTAGGAACCAAGAGAATCAAGTGCACCCTCGGTAAGCTTGCAGGATACACCAAGCTGGAAGGAAGTGTTGATCTGCTGAAGGGTAGGAAGTCTCTGCAGGGGTATCTGGACAGGCTGGGTTGGTGGGCTGATGCCAATGGGGTGAAGTTCAACAAAGTCAACATTGAGTCCTGCCCTTGGGTCACAGCAATTCTATGCATTGCTCCAGGCTTTGGGAGGAGTACATGTAAAGTTGCCTGGCAGGGAAGGATCAGGGGATGCTTTTGATACCCAGCTGAATATGAGCCAGAGTGTGCTCAGGTGACCAAGCAGGCTAATGGCATCCTGGCCTGTATCAGAAAAAGTGTGGCCAGACGGACCAATGGCTGTCCCCCTGTACTCAGCACAAGTGAAACCACTCTCAAACACTGTTGTGATGAGTTGATCTTGGCTGGACACTAGATAACCACCAAGCTGCTCTGACACTCCCACTCCCTCAGCATGACAAGAGAACAAAATGCAATGGTAAAAATAACTTCTAGGTCTATATAAGGCAGTTTTCTGAAGCAAAAATGAAAAGTTGCATGCATGCAAGCTAAGGAAGGAACTACAGATTTTATTCTGTAATTTCCTACAGCACGTGATGTTCTGCCACTTCCTAGGAAGCAGAGGTTCAGGGCACATAGTTGCTGCACAAAACAAACAGAAAAAAACTAATGGTCCCCTTTCTCCTCCTCCTTTCTTTAGCTTTTATATCTGAGAAGATGTCACATGGTATGGAATATCCCTTTGGTCACTTTGGGTTAGCAGGCCTAGCAGTGTCCCCTCCCTAGATCTTGCCCTGCATGGAAGGGCAGAACGTTTGAGAGACATCACCGGAGCTGTGCCAGCCCTGCTCAGCAGGAGCCCAAACACTGGTATGTCATCAACACCTTTGTAGCTATCAATGCCAAGCACAGCACTGTGAGAGCTGCTGTGGGGAGAATTGACCCCATCCCAGCCAGACTCAATACAAATATGTTCAGATCTGGGTCCCCCAATACAAGAGGCAAATGGCCTCAAGTTGCACCAGAGCAGGTTTAGATTAGGTACTAGGAAAAGATTTCTTCACTGAAATGGGGGTCAGGCAATTTAACAGGCTGCTCAGGGAAGTGGTAGAGTCACCATTCCTGGAAATATTGAAAATACACATGGATATGGCATTCGGGGATATGAATTAGCGTGAATATAGTGAGCTGGATTAATGGTTTGACTCTATGATGCTAGAAAGTATTTTTCAACCTTAATGATTCTATAATCAGGCTCCAAGCCATCCCAAGCATTGAGAGCTCCAGGATTTTACTCTTATCCCTGAGAGAGCTGCCTGCTTGGGAACCAGTTCCCTTCATCTTCACCCAGGGCCATCAAAATCCCCCTCATGGAGACACTCATCTTCATCACAGAAAATCACTTGCTGGTTGTTCCACTTCTGGGGCTCACTGTTCTACACTTGGCAGAGATATCAGGACAGTTTGCACTAGAGTATCACCAGCAGGGTAGGATTTCCTTCGAATGTATGTGATACAGGTAGCAAAAATAGTCAGAGCTCTTGGCTGGCTGGCTAGCATATATTACACTCATTTTACTGCCTCTAGTAGATTGTGGGGCTTCATAACTTGGTACCTATTAGTAAACATGCAGCATGATAACTTGAGACCTGAGTATGGTTTGAAATTCAGTGATTGCTGAAATATTTAAAAATCAGGTCTCCAGATATACGCTGTCATTTTTTTCATGACCTCACTGGCAACTGCACAGAGCCACATACAATGCATGGATATGAACCTCTACAAAAACATTATATTATCTAACCTTGCCCTGTTAATCCAGGCTGTTCCCTTTTTTCCCTGGAGCAGACTAACTGCCTTTCAGTTCTATATTAATTCCTGCTTATTAATAAAGCTTGAAAATTTTATTACAATGGGAGCTTTATTAAAATAGCTTTCTGAAATAATTAAGATGTAAAGATATTAATAAAAGCAAACTCCTTAACAGCCACATGAATATATTCATCACCTTTAGAAACTCTTGAAAGAACCTCGGGTGGTTTATTTCCCTTCTACTGTTTGTAAAATAGTCTTAAAAAGCTTGATTTGCTTTCTCAAGGTCACACATTTAAGTTACTGACAGAATGGCAATTGCAGGGTAGAAAAGCCAAGGTACTGAATGCTAGCAGTCACAGTACTGGCACTGGTGCCCTCAGTCCAATCAGTGCTTTCCTACTCTTGGGATAAATATAGCATTTGGTTTGTTTTCCTTTTTCCCCTACAGAAAGAGATGGTCTGCAATATCTGCTGCCTTCTGAGAATTTTGTTTGCTGGAGCTTCGGTGGCTGAAAATGAACCAGCAGCAGGTGGCAGCAGTTTGTCATGCTTCCAGCCTCCTCTGGGTTCATAAGCAACAATTTCTGGCCACATAAATGACTTTTTGCCTCTTGGATTTGTTCTTTAGTTCTGCAGAAAAGAGCTTTGACTCTTCTGAAAAATTTTTCTACTAGACTTCAAAGAAAGCTCTGTACTGGGCCACTCCTGGTGATGCCAGGTATGCCTAGCCACATATTCTGGCTTCCTTGGGAGACTGCCTGCATGGATGCAGAGAACAGTGATGTTCTAGAAAGCTTGAGTACAATGAGGAAGAAAGGGTAATTTACATATACTGTCAGTCTCTAGGGTACCACAAGTGTATCCTGGATTATGTGTGATGATCAGAATCACTTATGCAGACCTCTAAAGCAAGACTATAAAGCACTAAAATATTCCGTATGAAGTGAACCTATTAATTGCAGTGCTTAAGTGCTGCATTTTGTTGCATCTGAATACAAGCCAGTAACGTATTTTTTGTTTATTTCCAATTAACATGCATGGTTTCTTCCTTCTTAACTTTCACTTTATAACACAAGCAGTGTCTCAAGGATGTGAAGCTAATTGTTTTGCACTGAAATGGCCGTGTTTTTCATCTGTTAGCTACAGTTATTGTGTGCAGGAATGCTGTTAAAACCTTAGTAAACATTATTAGGCACAAAAAGAATGATGATAGTCAATGAGCACTAAGCTGTGGACTAATGGAATGATGCATGGTACAATGTAAGAACAAGGGAAAACAACAAAAGGAATTCCACCCTTGCAAGCAAGCTGAGCTTTGTGAAATTTCCAAAGATAAATTCAGCAAGGCAAAGAGAGATTATGCACATGCTGCAAATTCTGCTTCTTAGAACAAGCTGGTTCTGAGAAATCTATTAAAAATCTATTATATATTTTCATGTCTTTGCCAGACAAAAAAAAACAAAAGGGACAAAAGTTTTCTATACATACACATTATGATATCTGGAAGAGCAGCATACGTCAAACTATCCCTGTTCTAACTTCTATTAATTTTTACTGTTTAATCCACTACTATTATTTAAACATAGAATGTTGTCATAGTCACCTTGAACAAGTGAATTAGGATATACTTTCTAAAAGGATTTTAATGAAAGGCAACATGCCTTGCTAAATAGGCAACCTCTCTTCTAACCCAATATTCCATTCCTGTTTATTAGAGTGATTTGAAACATAAATTGATTCACATCTCTTGATTTCTGTTTCCTCTGTTCCATGGATGAGGACAGTGATTTGCATCTCTTGTTCAAAGTATTCAAAATGACAGAGAGCAAATGCTGTCTGATATGCAAGTAGGAATGAACATGTGATGGTACAAACCAGAAATAACCAACTGAAGGGTCGTGTTTTATTTTGCTTTTAGCCTGGAACACTAAGGAGGTCAAGGATAAAAATATTTGTATTTTGATATTTTCTAATGTCAACAAGCGTTTTCTCCATTCTTCAAAATTGTCTTATCAAGCTGATGTATCAACCTGCATCATCAGTGTAGTCTGTGACAGTGAAACTAGAGATTTTGGAGCTAATTTTCAAATTCAGAGTGTCTGTGTTGTAAAAGACTGCAGCATTGCAGAAGCCAACATGCAGTAAAATCAGCAGAACAGGAGTGACTGCTTTTCCTTTTTTCCGACATTTCTTTTGTGCCATGCATCTGAAGTGCTAGAGAAGGTAGCTTCTTGCAGTGGTGAAGATTTGAGGCCATATGAAAACACCTCTATAGAAGAGAGCTCACAGGCTGGCAAATTACACAGGATATGGAAAGGTGATACCATGAAGTTCTGGCTCCCTATTTTAGTTTATTATCTAGAAGAAAACATAAAAATGAGTGGTTCAATTGGCCTGATTGTTCCCGAATTTTCAGTCAAACAATCATAAAATCATAGAGTACCCTGAGCTGGAAGGGTCATTGAGTCCAACAGCTGGCATGCTGTATTTAGCAGTGTTTGTCCTAGACAAGACTTTTCTTTAGCAATTTGAGCCCCATTGTTTACATTCTCATTTCTCTAGAATATTTACTGAGTGTTTCTCCCAATCAAAATCCACTAGTCAGTAAAATGTTAGAATTATTATATACAGCTATATAACTATCTTATTTCAGTCATCCATATGATAATTCTGACCTGAAATTCTAGTAGCTCTTGGAAGAGTATGAGCAGACAGTTGTAATACACTTGGCATGAAATAGATCCTAGCAGAATTAATACATCAGGCAGAATTAATACATACATAAGTTTATCTATTAATGCCCATCAGCTGTCAAGCTGCAAGTTCTGACTTGTGTGTCCCATTTGCTTTACATCAGTATGCTAACACAACCAGATTGGCAGTTCAGATTAATTAAAACCAGATTAAGAACTAGAGAACGCCAACATTTTTCTAGAAAGTATATTCTTAAAAATAAACACAAAGTAGAAACAGTGACTGACATTAAGAAAAAAGCATTGCACAAGCTTAAGAAATAAATCAAACTACAAAGTCTATATAATATTAAGAGTATCACACCTATGTACACAGATTGCAAGTAATTTGCCTACCAGACCTTTGTTTCAATCACTCTTATTTTCTTTACTTCATTTTACATATGGGAAGAGTTATTTAATTCCAGGTTTCTAGGCATTTTTAAAACCCAATATTACTATACACAAATCTTAGAGTATAGTGTGCAGGGGATGAGAATGGGTAGTTCCTGGGACATGCTCTCTCTGCTGCCTAGGATAATACCTGGTTTGACTTCGGTTTCAGGGCAGAGAATTGTCTGAAGGCTATTTTACAACTTCCCAGTATTGCCAGGACTTCTGTCATATGAATTTGTCTTTTCCTAAGAGACTGTGCTTTTTCATCATGTTAATGTAAGACTGGGAGAGCAGCTGTATTTCCCATTCAGACTATGTTCCTCAGGGCTGTGAAAAGTGACTTTCAAACTTCTGCTTAAGATCCTTCAGTCCCCTGAATTACCGGCAGAGAAGATTGCTTGGAATATTTTCAGGAAATATCTTTTTATCTATCTAGTGGAGAATTCCCACATGTTTGATGCCTTTTTTCATTGTTGGGGTACTGATTACTTTTAGGGAGGAGTTATTGTAATCCCTACAATGCCTGTCACAATCCGGAATCTATAGAGAGATAAATTTGAGGTATCAGAGCTGCTGTTATTTTGACACGTCATACACATTTCTCCACTTTCTATTTTAACTATATATTGGTGTTAGAGAGATTGAGTTGCTGTATCTGTCCCTTCATTGTTAGGCAGATTTGCCTTTAAGAGGTAAAGAAGAAAGTACCAGCTGAGCTGAACATGCTGTTTGTGACCCACGGAGAAAAAGATCAGTAGCAACAGGCATGTCAGGAGCAGATTTTATTAGGTAACTCAGGAACTTGTTATGGTTTTAACAGCTTTTAATGTTTGACTGAACCAGTCCAACTATTCTTTGCACAACCCTAAATGGGAGCAAAGGCAAGTTCGTTAGTGTTAAATTCTTTTTACAGCCTGACTTTGGAGGAGAGATGAAGAGATAACAAGCGAATTCCAGGGCAACAAGTATCTTCCAAAGTCTGAAAGGATTACATTCTGCAGAAAGGAGACCAGTTGGCAATTAGTAAGGGTTTCCTTGGGACACTTGTCTTCAGCATAAAGTGTCCAGCTTAATTTGAATTGTCTTAGGTACTACTTTCCTAGCTATTATTAAAACTTAAATTTGCTTTAATTAGCCTTAAAAAAAAAAAACAAACCAATGCAAGCATTAACACTCTTAATATCAGTGGCTTTTTAATCACAGTAATCAATGCTTCGCTGAATTTGAGAAGAGGATGTCTGTTTTATAAAAGATGGACTTGAAGCATATTCAGCTGCATGTTGATGCTTACATCAAGCCTATAGGGATTTAAGTCTGTTCTTCAGCACCCATGTGGTCACAGTAAAACTAGATCCCAAACAGGTTACTGAGCTGCAGGAGTTATTTGCATGAAGAGGGGGCTGAAAGCACTGCACTCTGAGTACCTGAAACAGTAATAAACCAAATAAACTTGCTCACATTTACTGGCAGTTCAGGTAAATGTGAAGTTCTCAGCAGCACAGGTTGTAGCCTTATCTCATCTCCGACAGAAGTTGCACTGGTGGGATGGGGTTGGGGGTGGGGAAGGGGAAACATCTTTAAAAGCATACCTGGCATTTCCAAGTGATGCAATGCCTTTAAAGTACTGACATTTAAAGTAATCAAAATCCCAGTGGAGAATTAGTTTATTCTGTCATCCTCTGACTTCCCTAGCCTTACTACTCTAAAATCCAGTTGTCATGCAGCTGACAACAGGCCCACTAACTCTCTCAAGTGATGTCTTTCCTATTTTCAAACATGGCAGGATATTAAGCATTCAGCCTCTGCTATCAACAGCTGAGTGTCAATTTTCAGCATCAGGTTTAAGTCCCTCAGCACAGTGCCCAATAATTTACTGCATTAAATACATCAGCATTTTTTACAGCATTTCCTTCTCCCTCCCCCTAACCCAGCCAAGAGTTTTTCAGTGTTCTTTTCGGTGCATGTTTGTGGATATTCTCAGTCCAGTCAGAGAGAAAAAGAGAAAGATTTCTTCCAGGCTAATCCTGGGAAAAAGTCTGAGAGGAATGTAAACAATCTATTATCTTGCTTTCCATTCATATGGTTTATAGATATGTTCTACCACACTGACCTAAAGTCCGGAGTACAAATCAGGTGAAATGTTTTTACTTTAAGACCAATGGAAATAATGTTCATGATGTTCTCTATAAAAGACAGAAGTGCTTTTGAATAAAGCTCAGTTTGCCTTCTGAAATGTTATGAGTCATTTCGCCCGCCCCTGGCTCAACAGCATCACATGTTAGTAAAACATAACCTTATTCAGGCAAGTATCTACTAAAATATGTGTTTAGGCCATGCAAGATATCCTCAAACCAACTCAGCACAAGTAACTTCTGTAATCAGGACTGATCCATGGGAGGTGTTGTACTTTAAAGTTTTCTGCTTCACACTTGGTTTAAATTCTCTCTTGCTTTCAACCTTATTTCAAAGTATTTGTGCAGTGTTACTTTCCAGTGCACTGCGATGTGTTTTACAGATTCTGACGCCTTGCTTTGAAGGTGCAGACATATTACTGCTCTGAAGATGGAGCTAAAGATTTTTGCAAAGTTAAAAGGAAATAAACACAAATAAAAGACAAGATAAAAAAGTTTTTGGGTTTTCTTTTCCCTTGTAAAGAACTGATAAATAAACCATGTTTTCCTGACTGCAGCTTATAGGGTTGGACATCTGTAGCTCATTAGTTTACAACTGTCATTCAAACCAATTAATTGAAAGAATTAGGTGCTTTCTAAAAGAGGGACAGAACAAAAATAACTTCACTTTTTCAAGATTCCTTTTAAAAGTGTTTCTGACATTATTATCTGCTAAGCACAGACTAGCATATTCAAAATCTATTACCTTTCTTTTTTTTTCCCCTTTCTCCTTTGCTTCACCTACAACTTGGTTGGTATGTCAAAAATTTCCAAGTGTTCCATTCCTACCCAGAATTTTAATTTTTGGAGAAGGATATTTTAGACTCCGGACCTGTGAAAAGACCCTTTGGATGCTTTGTTTCTCACCATACAGTGACCTAGTATTTGAGTACTAGCTAAACCCCTACATGGTAGTTCTCAATCTGATTGAAATTATTTTAAATATTCTTTCCATGCTTAATGGTCTGAATTTTAAGGAGTCTTTCCAGTATTTTATGTTTCCTAACAGCTTTCCTTTTGAAAGATTATTGCCAAATATTCTGATTTTTTGTTTTGCTTGACATGATTAAACTGCAATGGAATTATGTGGTGGCACAGGGTCTGCCTCCTGAGTCATATGGAGCAGTCAACAGGATTTTTAGCTGAATGATAAACTATCCTTGCTAACCACACACTGAGGATGATATCTAGGACATCATCCTAGAGGATCATGGTCCTAGGACTCTAAATTTGGCCAGCTTGTAGGGATTCCAAATCACTTTGATAATAAGGTCCAATCCGTGCTGAAACTTGAGTGTTCAGATCTGCTTTACAGTATCAAGTTTATTGTGCCACTCAAATGGATTCAAAATGTAAAAATGTAAACTTAGCTAAATCTTGTATGTTCAGCCCTGAAAACCTTACATGACTACTGGCTTTGGAGCAGCAGCTACAGGAACTCCTCAGACCAAAGGTGTTTACAGTGTCCCTTTCACTCTCACTAGTGTTTCTATGATGGCTTCTAGAAATTCCAGATGAATCAGAGGTTTAGTAATATTTTATGCTTCTTAAATTTTCCTGAGGAATTGCATTTGATCTGTTTCAAAGAATCAGTTAGGTTGGAATAGACCCTTACTACTTCTTGACCTCATCTCCAAGCTGTTTCTGTGATTTTGCCTGTTGGATGAAAGAATACCTCAGAGTCAGATTTGAAGCCGTAAGGTGAAACTTCAGATCACTCTGTTCTGTCTTCTGCCTGAGGAGTTCCCAATCCACTCACATGAATGCAACAGCAGCAGGAGCAGAGAAGAACTATAGAATAATTTAGATTGGAAAAGACCTTTAAAATCAAGTTCAACCATAAACCTGACATTGCTAAAAATACCACTAGACCATGACCACAAATGCCATAGCTTCGCATCTGTTAAATATTTCTAGGGATGGTGACTCAACCACTTCTCTGGACAGCTTGTTCCAATGCTCTGACTATTTCAGAGTTGATTTTTTTTTCCTAATATCCAGACTAAACTTCTCTACAGCCAGTTCAGGCCATTTCCTCATGTCTATCACTTTTTACTTGACAAAAGAGACAGAACATTTTCCTCCCAGCGTGCAGCCATTGGAAGGATTGATCTCACTGCTTTCTGATCACAATTTGCACCTAAATTCTCCAGTGCAAAAGTTTGAAGAGTGGCTCACCCAAATTTTAAAGAAATCCTATAGGAGTTCTCCCTAAGATTGATCATAATTCTTATTACCAGTCTGAACCTATGTTTTTAGATATGTTCTTAGCCTTTGCAGGCAAGAAAAACTAATGTACAGAACTACCTCAGCCTTGCAAAAAATCACTGCACTGGAGTGCAAACAATTTTTATAGTAAAACATAGTCACTATGATTTTTATGATTTTTACCTTGGAGACTGAAAGGTGTTTCCTTGAATGTGTATTTTACAATGGTCAAAGACTAATATTTTATACATCGCTTTTTTTTTTTACTGAAGATATCAGATTATTTTTGTAGGTTCAACTCACTCATATTTCTGCTTCTCACCATACCTGCTCTGTTTCCTATATGAAAGGGCTTCTTAGTTTTCAAGAGGGATATGCTGTTACTCTTGCCTCTGTGTCTTCCTGTTCATAGTGTGACTGTAAAGCATTTTTGTTCCTTGGGGAGAACTACCTAAGCTGTTCCATCCTAAGCTGAGATGAAAATTTGAGAAAATTCCAGCACTGAAAGTTTTAGATCACTTTGATTGCTATGGTTTTGATATTTATCCTTGAGTAGAGACATGATAGAATATAGAGGGAAAAGCAGCAGATAACTATTATTATGGTACTAGTCATCTGAGAAACTTACTAGAAATGGTAACAGCTCTCCATCTCTTGTGAAGTATTTTCTCTGGTAACCATGATTTTCCACCACATGCCTTCTCTTGTCCATTTTCCCCCAGCTAATTTTCCTTATTCTTCTATTCTGCTCCCTGAAAAGACACTGTTCAGCAAGCAGCTGTGCTTAGTAAAGATGTTGTGCATGCCTTACAATGCACGTGTTTTCAGCAGCCTCCTCCCTAGACATGGCAGACGTCAATGACACAGAGATTTGGAATTTGCCAGCACATAAGGCTGTGATATAAAATATTCCCTTTAGAAGGAACAAAGTAAAAAATAAAGCCTAATTTCCAGATGCTACTTTTAGTTGAGATGGTTGCAAGAACATGTGAAGTCCATATAGTAATTAACTGTTCCAACACGGGAACCAGAACAATAGTACAAAGGATGCTACTGTTAGAAACAGCTGAAGGTTAAGAATGCAGTGATTAAGCATTGAGAATCAGAAATACTCTGCAAATAGGTTATATTGAAAATAATATATTTTTAAAGTTGTTTTTTTTTTCCTAAGAACAAGAGTGCAGAGAAGCAGGTCAGAACCTCAGAGAATTACTTTGGCTTAGCTTTTAGAAAAATAATAAATAGATGCATTAAATTATAATAGCACAAAATTTAAAAAAATTTAATTGTTTTCTCCTCATCATTTCTCCTCATTGTTTTCTGAAGCACTTGTGAAAAATCTACTGAGAAATCTCACAGTCATGGAGATGCAATTGAAAATGAGTGCATCACTGATTTCCTTGTGTGGGAGACACCAATAACATTTGACACAGAGAAAGAAATTATAATTCTCTATTCTGGAAATATTTCTCCTACATTGGCAGAGCTGACATTCTATAAAGAATAACTACAAATTCAATTCATGCAGTAGGAAGAATGGGCCTGATATTACAAATCTCTTTATCTTTTTCAGCTTAGCTATTGTTTGTGGAAGTACCGACTTGTGAGTTATATTTTTCTTTTTATTTCCTGTCTCATTTTGTTTTCTCAGATTAAATACCTTGGTTTAGATAGAAAGGAAAACATTGAGGGTCAGTTTACAGGATTCCACTTGTCTTAACTGCAAGACAAGGATGAACAAGAACAAGAACAGAATTCCACCCTGGAATTGTTTTTGCTTAGGGAAATTAGAACACATTGAAATTAAAATTGTCATTAAAATGAAAAGTGTTTCATCTTTCCCATCCTATAGTAAGTTACAGGTGCAAAGGAGTGCTCTGTGCACTACCTGGGATAGTGCCTTTACTGGTGGAAAGTGCCAGAGATATTCTGAATAGATATTACTTGGGTTTTGTATGCAAGCCTAATTTTGGACTTTACAAGCTTGTGGGTTTTTTTGTTTGTTTTATTTTTTTGCTAGTTTTGTTTTTGTTTTTGTTTTTTGTTTTTGTAATAAATAAGCATCCAGAGCATGAAAAAGAGAGTGGTTTACGAAGATATAATGTTTGAATTTCTCCTGGATATTATGTATCTCTTGTATCTCTATGTATCTCTTTTGCTTATTGTTTTCACACTATAATAATGGAAAGAGCTGTCATAGAAGAACTGTGGGAAACTAATTGGAAATCACTCAAAGTTTGATTAATTAAGTGTAATTTACTTTTTGGCATTTTTGAATGAAACAAATGCTTTCTTTCAAAAGTAAAGTTGCTGAGTTTCATTTTATCAGAGTTTAGCTGCTTTCTTCTGAAGAGAAATATTTTGATTCCCTTATTTTTATCTAGCATAAAGTCACAATAAACTCTGCATAATCTCTGAGCCATATCCACTGCTACATTATATCAATTTAATGATGGCATAACTCAGTGAAATAAAGAGAAACAAAAATTTACTGACTTAAATATGCAATACTGGTTATACCCTGGTAAATTAATCCTATAATATAACACCCATATATTTTGAGTCCGATGCTCAAAAAAGATGTTGTGCAAAGTGAATAAAAAAATCAATATAATATGGCATTATTTTACAGATTTTAAGTGTAAAAATATGCTAAATTCTGTACTTCTATTTAATAGAGTCACAAAGTTGAAAAACATACATCTAAGAAACAAAACTCCAAATGCCATTTGCAATATAGTCCAAAAAATGAGCTAAATTTATATTATCATTATTTTTTTTAGTAAATTTAGAGTCTGGCCTGAAATATTTTCAGGGAAAATATTTATTAAACTACTGGAGTTAAAGTATAGGATGAGATATCTTTGCTCCAGTAAAGTTTTTTTCTCGTGTCAGAAGTGAATTATTCCTGAAATTCTATGTTTTGATCACAAAAGAACTAGAATAATGTTAACAAATTGTTATTTTTTTTTCCAGCTCCCTTGGTACAATTTACTTTCTGGTTGAATCTATTTGTATTTAAATAATGATGTAAATGTCTGTGAATTTGGAGGTTTATATATTCAACATCTCTTGCTTTACCAGTCAACCACACATTCCTTTTTTTTTTTTTGGTTGTCCAAGGATGTCAAGTCTGTAGTGGACTTGTCAAATTCACAGGCAGTACAAAGCGTTGGCTTTTAAATAGTTTTCTGAGTTACAGGTATGTGCTCTGACAGCAAATGTTCAAAATGTGTAGGAGAAAAAATGTGTGAACATACGTATTTCAATTTTTTTAAGAGAAGTTGAGTTGCTATTACTGGGATTCATTAAACTCATTTCAGCACAAGGCTGCATTGTCCCATATTAAAATCACTTAAAATAAATGCATGTATCAGATATTTGTAAATATAACTGATATATGAAGAATAGATTTATTTTGATTTGCAACATATGCATAGGGAGAAAATCTACATGAACAAATTTGACCTGTTGTAGAAAAGGAGAGTTCCATTAAGGTTAGTAGAAATCTGAAAATGTAGACAGTAAAGAGTAAGGAAAAAATAGCAGGTACAGTAAATAGATTAAGTCAGATAGATGACCAACAGATGAACCAGCTAACTAAGAAACTCTCCTGCCCACCTGGTGCTGCAAATGCCTCATTTTTCAGGTGCTGCAACTGAACTGCTCACAGAAGTTTCTGCTTCTCAAATGGCAAATTGTTCCTAAGAAAGGAAAAGAAGAAACAGAAGAAATCTTTAGAATCACAAGCCTTCCATGTCTGCAAAAAACATTTGTGCCTGTGTCACCAATTTACCACCATAAGGCAGACAAAAAATTGAAAACCTTGGAAAAACAACCATCCCTCTGCCTGCTGCTACAATTTACCAGGGGAACAAGCAGGGATAAAAGCCTGGCATCAACTGCTCTATGGCACCAGCTTGTGTGTTTGTTCTTGTGGTGCACAGAGAGCACTGGAACAGTCAAGGTAAACAATACAGAGAAGATCAGTGAACCTCCTCATGGTGTTTGGTGCTATTGAATGTCAGCAAGGGTATGAAATCCTACTTCTACCTTTAAAATAAAGAACAAACACAACTTCTACAAAAAAACTTCCTTACTTTGAAGCAGTTCCCCACTTGCCGTTAGTCTAATTAATGGGGGTGTTTGTTTGGGGTTTTTTTTCTCATTGAAATACAATGGCACACTCTTTTTTTTTAGCAAGTTAGCTTCATCATTTTAATATTTGATACATCATAAGCAAACTTCTCTCCCAAGTAACAAATTTTTCAGAATATTACTGCATTTAGACTTCTTTCCTACGGTGGGGGTAAACCTCAGGAAGCTGGTAACTATGAGAGAAAATCAATGTAAGCATGTCAGAAAGCAAAAGCTTGAATGTTTACTACTGTCTTTCCTAAACTACAGCATGTATCCAAATATGGAAATATCACACTTGTGACAAAATCTGTAATGTGAAAATGAAGTTATACAAGAGCAAATCATCCTTTTTAAAATCATAGAACACTGTACATCAGAGACATTTAGTTTATATTGTTAGGGAAAAAAAAATGGTTCTGAAAACTCTCTTAAGAACTTAGAAAAATAAATAAATGTCATGATCACTGAGTTATAAAAACAAGCTCATTTCTTCGGAATTACACAACAAAACCCCCAGAGATTATTACTTCCTTTGCAAAAGAGACATGAAGAATATAATGTATAACCCTTCATCCTTGTTAAACCTGACAATTACTGTCACTGGCTCATACATGGATCTTTTTCTTTTGTCAGCCTTATATTTTGCAGCTTTTTGATGCTCTGCTCAGACAGTGACATCTTAATAAAGCTTTGGTATGTGTGCATTGAATTTTAAGCAAAATTACTGTTCACAAAAAATGGATAGGGAAGAGAATCTTCCCAGACAGGGGACTGCCAGAGGAGATCAAATCACTAATGTTTTATCTTCATTGGTAGATGGTGCACAAGGTTCTGATGATTAAAATGGTCCTTTAAAAAAACAATTGCTAAACATGCAGGTACTGTGTTAGAAAAAGAAGGTACAGAGGAGTACTGTCCTCTCTTCCACAGTCAGTACTTGGTGCTATAATTTTTATTCTTAAATTGTTCTCACAGTCTGCAGCTCACAGTTTGTGGATGGCCTCTGCCAGCCATAATTTCATGATCAGCTGTTATTAGTCAGCAAACTTGCTACACTAGATGGGTGGGGGCTTCATCCTTTAGAGCTTTCTTTACTCTCCTTGAATGTTTCTTCCATTTACAAGCCTCCCTCTCTCAAAAGACTATAGGAACATACACATTAAAACATGTTGTAGGCAGGAATAAGGTCACTTTTCCATTTTAATGACACTACTTCAGTGCTCTACAAAGATAGGCTAGTTAGCCAGAATGCCATTGAACCTTCTATAAGGTCTGTCAGGTATCCTGCTTTTATGCTGCTCTTGTGTCACATCCTACTAATGTAACACCACAGATGTTCTGCAATCACTGCACAAGCAGAACAGTGACCAGCAGTTGTCATTGCTTCGGCTCTTTAGCCATTCCTTGTTCCTCTAATGCAATTCCTAGTGACTGGAATATCTTCTGAATGCCCTGAGCTAACAGCTAAGTTTCACAGCAAAAAGGAAAGTTCTTCTGTTTTTACCTAATAGGAATAAAATGGGATATTCACAGCCTGCTCTTGCAATCCTCCTTTTATTGCTTCTCAAAGTCATGATCTGGCAGCACCCAACCAGTTCCTTATTGATGATAAATCCCACCAGGGCACTTCTCAGTCCTGCAGCTATCATTCCTTTACCAAGAGACAGCCTCTCCTCTCAGAGGCTGGCCATCTGTCAGGTAGCTGTGAGCAGTAACACTGCTGCTCCAAGATTAATGTCTGTTGAGAGGTGAAACAATGCTCTTTTGAGGCTTTTGTCCAAAGATACTTTTTCTGTTTCACAAAGGGAGATGTGCCCTATCAGAAAGGCATAAGCACTGCTTCATTTTGTGACTGGAGATTCTGAATGTACCAGTGGCCACTTGGATCTACAAATCTTTAAAAAAAATATTCCTACCAGGAATTAGAGGAATTGTATAGGCTGGCTTTGAAACAATTCAGCACAGTGTTTTACTGCAAATACTGCCTACCTGATACAATATAATTCTTCTTTAAAGGCAAAATTAGTAGCTTAAGAATTCCACCATCATTGCTTTAGTTTCCTAAATTGGAAACATTTGACTCTGCTCTTTAATTTAAAATAGTCTGCTTAGGAAACATTAGATTGCTCTCATCCTTGAAACAATTTATGAGTTTTAATCTGCAGGTAAACTCTAAGGTCACTTTTCTTACAATTTTAGAGATAATTTTTAATCTTTTTTTAAATTCTGAATTTCCGTTGTGTAAGGTCTAGTTTCTCTTCCCAGAGAAATTCACTAATTTTTCCCATGACTTTGAAATCTGCCCTGAGTATTACCACCAGGTTACTGGGTTAGGATCTACACTGCTGTCATACTTTCATTATCAATAGCATCTAATTTTTCATTTGCTCTTTTGCTGATCAAAAAATGGTTTCCATATTTTGGAAAATTAATATCAATTCTTTCTGTACCCCAGCACTGTTACAAAGTTCAGGTAGATTGTCTTCTGTTCTTAAATCAGCTTCTCAGTGGAAATATTTGACAGTTTTCATATTCTCACTGGGGACAGCAGAATTGCAAATGCTATCTGAAATGCATAATTGTGTTCTTATTTTTTCCACTAGTGGGTTTTTTAATTCCTTCTCCTTGATCTTCAGCAGTCCTCGGCAATTCCATCAGAGTAAGGAGATACTCAATCAGAAGAGCCTGTCTTGCCAGGAATTCAAAAGAGACTGCATTCTTTAACAGGTGACTCTCTCCTTCATTGTTTTCTGCTTTTCAATAGTACTTCTAACAGGTCCTGTTATTTACTCTGGAAAAATGCCAAATTTTTCTATTCATTTAGGGATGACACTTCCCTCCACTGAAATACTTTTATTAAATCAAGATTTTATTTGTTATGGAAGCTAAAGCAGCCTGCATGTTGTTCTCTGTAACTGCTTATTGTGTGCAATTTGCTCAGAGGAGCTCGACTGTCTCTTAGAGGAAAAACTCTAATTTCCATGCCTGAATATTGAATGTATCATATTACTACCACTAATGTAAACATGCATTTAAAGTGACTACTAAAACTATAATTTGAAAATGTAAAGGCTGTTAGTAGTGGTGTCTTTGCAGGTGCTAAACCCTTGTGCTCATTCCTTTCTTTACAATTGCTGAGTGATGTTGAATCTGATGTGGGTTTTACAACATCAGTTTGGGAACTCTGCAGACCTACTGCACTAATTTTTGTAGCTTAAAAAGTATAGAGACATTAGTAGGCACTACTATTCTTTCATACCTCAGTTAGGTCAACAGGAACTAGACTCAGTGAGGAGAAAACAATTCTATCTGAAAGACTCATTCACCTGGCCTATAGTCTAAACTTTTAGAGGCTTCTAATGCTGTCTGATATGTCTATAGGAATCATATCTACCATGCCAAAATCTGGATGAAATCTACTGAATTTAGTGTCTGCTGGGTCTAGAGTATTCAAATGAGACAATGATGGGCACGGAACATTGTTATATCAAACAAGTATGTGTCTAAAGTAGGTTAAAAAGATGCCTTTCAGTTGCTCCCCAGGACAAGGAAAACATCAGTACCCAGCCTACAGGATACATTCCACCAGTCATCACTATCAGGGATGAACTGGCAATGTATTCATTCTTTTGTGTAAGATCCCAAATTGAATTAGATAATGAAAAATATTAAAATCTTCTTGATCAAACTTGACTCAAAGAAGCAGGAAACCTCAACTTTTTAAATTCAGTCTGAAAAAAATTATATTATGTGTTTTCTTACAGTTCTCTCCTTCCAAGAGTAAGTCTTCTGCTGGGTTCTGGATTTTTCCCAGTAATGGATGGCTTGGATGGATGAAAAATATTTCAGTTGGACCAGATCCTTTTGTTTTATTAATAGCTATTAAATTTATATGTGGCCACTTGTATTTAGCAGTCTTTAGGCATGACTCCTTGAGCAGAAATGTGCAGGTCTCAAGGGTGTATGGATACTCACACTGTGATACAGCTACCTATAGAGAGATGTTAACTATGCCTACACTGGGAAAAGTAAACAGGCTAGCAAATGGCTAGCTACAGAAAATGAAAACAATACAGTTTCATAATAAATATTAACAAAAATAAATTAACTTTTCCACAAAAACTCTGGAGGCTATGTGCTCTCTTTAAAGGGATGACAATGACAATGAGGTTCACATGAAGTCTGTTTTTAAAAAATCCTTTTCTCCACTAGAGGGACATTCAAACTAATCTTTGGCTGCATTTAAGCATTACAAACATCTGCCCCCTAACACTGACTAAAGTTTTCTTAAAATGCCTATTACCATTCTCTTTTTATCTCACTTGGATGACGACTCAGTTAAAAACTTATTTCATCCTCACTTTAAAAATCTTCACCTAAAACAGAAATAGGCTGTTTTTGAAATAAATTGAAAGCCTTCAGCAGATGGACTTGAAAAGGTTTGAGGGTTAGGAGATCCACAGCTGCTGGGTAATTCACCCTACCTGCCATCTACAGCTTGCATTTATTAGACCCTTCAAGCCATTTGTTCAAAAAAATCTACAGTGGTTCCTCTATTCCTGTTACTGAATTTCAATCAGTCCTATAGGGTTTATTCCTGAAGTGAATCAATACAGAGAGTTATTTTCAAAAGGCCTAAGACATCTATACCCTATTTGCATTTAGATCATTATTTCAGCTACTTTCCCACAGAGCAAATATCACCAGCAGCACAACCACATCTTTTCATATCTGTACAGGGAAAAGGACAGTTTGTCACTTTGGGCAAAGATCTAAAGATATTACTGGCTTATATATTTGAAGATGTATTCTTTAAAATCTGCCTGAAAAAAATACAAAAGAAAGAATTGGGAACTGTGCTCTTTGAATTTATGTACTGTTAATAATTTCAGAACAGACTGCATGGTAATCCTTCAGAAGGATTTAGAAGGAACCCTGAAAAAATGAAAAAAAACCCCTTGGTTTAAAAAAAATGAACAAAACTCCCTTACTATAAGCTCAAATAAATTCAATATAGAAACAAATCACATAACATGTGGCCTAGCATCAGTAGTTTTTACCACTTCCAAGTATGTGGATGTCTACAGATTAGGGAATGGCAGAAAATGTTTTAATTGAAACATTTGTCCAAATTTCAGATATAATTTTGACTACCCTTTTTTAATGGCTACTTATGTACTTAGGCACTATTAGCATGGACATGTATCTAGGGTGGATATTAACACTACTGATAATCAGAACATCACTTATGAACATGTTTTTATTGCATTTCTGACCCCATGAACAAGCAAAATTTGCTGGTTTTCATTCAGAATTCAGCCTGTATGGATTATTTAATCACAAAAACACAGAATATTCTGATTTGGAAGGGACCCACAAATATCAACAAGACCAATTCTTCAGTGAATTGTGCATGCAGGGATCAAATCCACTCCCCTGGCATTATTATCACTGTTCTCTAATCAACTGAGTAATCTCAATTTAGACATAAGACACATAGTAATGTATAAAATGTAAATATCTGACAAAGCATAAATTTCAACATATAAGAAAGTAAAAATCTTCAGATAATTTTACTTTTGTTATAAAACTGGATGATTTTCGAAGTTCTTACCACAGCATTTACAGCAATTACCACATTTTCAGTGGTAAAAATGAAAAATTGATTTGGTACAAGATATTCTCTTTGTGAGACTAGCTCTTAATGTGCTCTCTCAGTCAAGGGTTGGACTTCAATGATCCTTATGGGTCTCTTCCAATTCAGGAAATTTTATGATTCTATCAAATAACATTCAGTTGAATTAGTAAAGACTGAAGATGAATGAAAAAAAAAGGTAAGCGAATAGAATGATAGAATTCAGCATTTTATATTAACACATAAAATTAACTTAAAAAGTTGTGTTATACACAGTTTAATAATTGTTTTAAATGACACATTTTGAATTGAGGATAGAAACCACAAAGGTTTTTCTTCACTGCCATCATTTGAGTTTTCAGATTGCTACATATATATCCCAGAATACTTTCTTTTAGGAAAAGCAGTAAATATATCTGTGATGCTGGAGTACTAGAGCAGAGGTACAGCAGTCCTGTGCAAAAGTCATGGAAGCATGGGAATTACAGAGTTTTGATCTGACAGGGATCCCCCAGATCCCTCTGTCAGGTAACACAGGAAGTGACAATGATATTCTGGGAAATTCTGGAACAGCACATAATAATTTGCTCTTCAGTCTGAGAAATGTACATCTGTGTTTCTTTTAAGTCTGTTAAAGAAAGAAAAGTGCTGCAAGATGTAAGACCATCAGAACTGGGTTCCAGATACACCAGTATATGATTTAAATCAGCATATGTCCAGGCCTGCATTTTAAGCTGGCAAATTCACCTTAAACCATTTTTTAATTCTATGCTAATGAAGTAGTTCTAGATTTAACTAACTGTTGACATTATAATGTCAGAGATTTCCTGTGTTGATCTTAAATTCTACAATGCATCTTCAAGACAGAAACTAAGTGAAAGGTTAGAGAAATGCTATGGATGTTCTGGTTGTGACACTCAGAAGTGTTTAATACTTTGGTTGCAGATATAACAATAGGAAGATCTTCTACCAAGGGATATTCACTAACCCTTGTTTGTGTCTCCTTATACTGCAAGGACAATACATTTATTATGTCAATTTTATAGTAAAAGTGTTAGTAACTAAGGGAATAACTTCATCATTGTTACTAGATTAAGACTGCAACACACTTCATGACTCAGATTAGTTGCAAGGTTATGCTTTCAGCATTTATTTTATTTGTGTATAATGCAAACAAAGCCTTAAGAAATGTTAAAAATTAAATCTCCTGTTAAAATTGTTGTAGTCTACTGTCCTCATAATCAACAGCAAATTAACCCTCTGAATTGCTTCATTCTGAGAGTATAATTAATTTTCTTTCATGTGTGGAATGTATGACTTGCTTGAGCTTGTACTGAATATATATTTTTTAATTTCAAGTTTAGTGCTGCCAAAACCTCAGAAAATATACAGCATCCTGGAAAGTCATGCAACAGAAATCTTCCTGCTCCATTTGCTTTATCAGACATATATCAATAACTTACCAGGCAGAAAGTGCAATATTATTTAGGGTCATCAAATCTATGGAAAATAGCATCTGACATTTCTGGAACAGAGTGATATTGCAAGAGCTTCCTGGTATTCATTTATCAAAGGTGAGTCGCTGAGTAATCTCCAAGTTAGTACAAAGAAGGTCAGTTTGGACAAATGCATTTCCCTTACCCATGGAAAATGTGCCCTAAGACATGAATACTAGGGTAATTCTCAGAAATCCATAAGCACTATATAATTAATTCTAAAAATTAAAGAATACTATTGCTATAGTTCTGTCAGTTTGGCCTTTTCCCTCCAAAATTTTAGCTTGAGTCAGTTGGAGGCCAAAATGACTTCTATTAGTCTGAAACAGAATAGTCAATCTCTCACACCAACATGTATTTTTTATTTCATGGGGCAAAGGCCTGATCTCATGTCCCCTGTGGTCTGACAAAATTCTCTTTCACTGAGCTGCACAAAAAGCAAGGCAGGTTCCAACTTGGTTCAGTAGAATTAGCTAGACAGAAGTTGTGAAAGTTAGTTAAAACCCCTCAGATATCAGCTTGGAAAGATTAAAACCCCACTCTCTTTCTACACTCTGTACCTGAAGCAGAGTGTAGGATAGCAGGTATAGGCAGTAAAAGTTAAATGGACACGTCTTACTCTCACCTAGCCTGAGGCACATGGAAAGTGTTTCCAATGGAAATGGTCGATGTTTTTGTTCATATTCAACACCTGCAGAATCTGCACATATACTTTATATACTTGCAGTTACAGCCAGTGTTTAATAATAAGCAAGAAGAAATATTTTAGCCTGTGAAATGCAAGATTTTTTTTTTTTTGCCTGAGAATCCACACAGCTTCTGGTCAGTAATGGCCAGAAATCAGAGCCTGTGCCAGGTTTTCAGCACCTGCGCTGACTTTGAGAAGCAGTAGACAAACACAGTCCAGCTATAAT
This sequence comes from Chloebia gouldiae, assembly GCA_003676055.1. NCBI lineage: Eukaryota > Metazoa > Chordata > Aves > Passeriformes > Passeridae > Chloebia > Chloebia gouldiae. The sequence goes on from QUSF01000001.1 coordinate 2,250,987, forward strand.
GCTCCTTTGTGACTGAATTAGCCCCTAAAATCATCAAGACTAAGCATCCACAGGGACTGAGTTTGCTGCTACAGGACTGAAGATGAAGGCTAAACCAGTTTTAACCCAACTCATCTTAAACAAGCTAAGGGGAGCCCTAATTCTTCATTTCTGCTCAGGTGAGCCTACCTGCCCTGAGGAGCACTGCTGAGCACTACAGCTGTGTTGTAGTTCACTTACCTGAGTAAAATGAATGGGGGTGTGAGAGGATTCCTGCAGTTTGGTGCAGAAAAGTAAAAATCCTTTAAGTTCCATTTAGCAGCTCCCTCTTCAGTTAGTACAGTGTGACAAAACATCAACAGATACAGAGCTAACAATGGGCCTCACATGCTGGTCATTATGCTGGAGTCTATCAAATGGATGAGGTTTAAATGTGAGGGATGCCATGCCATGTTAAACTCCATCTGGTCGAGAAGAAATGCTAACCACTTGCCTTGAAGAATTTAATATAATGGCACAGGACTATCTTCTGCTGACATTAAAGCTGACCCAAGCAGATGTTGTAAAGCTATGCAAAAGCTGTGCAGCTCTAGCTGACAGTCTTGGGAGAAGATTTGCAGAAGACAGTAAGGGCTGGCTGCCCAGAATGAGAAATCTGTTGCCTTATGTTATGAAAAACTAAAGGCTATGTATTGATAGGTGTTGAAACTTTTGTTCAACTGCTGATGCAGCAGAGAATGTATATTAAAATGATTAAACAAATATGTGGTAATATTACATACAACCACAATTATATTTTATTTTTTTTGACATGCTGGTATTGTGTATACAAAGGTATTTTGTTGCCAGGGCAGATGAAGCATGCTGTTACTTTTAAGTCCCTTTTTAGAATTTAAGGTATATTAGAAGTATTAACATTACTGCTGTAGTGTGAGTTTACACAAACCAGGCCTGCAGAGTATTTTTGGGGAATTGCAGTAGTCTTGCAGTTTGTCTTGTTTCAGGCCTGACACTAAGAGAGGGATTTTTTTAACCTTTTATTCTAGACCCAGCTAGCAACTGGTGACTGAGGCAGTCTGGACTATCCTTATAGCAACTGCCCCATGTACATGTATTGTTCCTTAATACACAGAATTTTACTTTCTACAGCTATTATTGCACTCCTATTTAGCTCAGTGGAACAGTACAAATGCATGAGCTGATCTCAACCATTAGAATTTGAAATTACAAGTTATTCAAGAAGGCCACGGGAATTTAGGATTTTTTTCAAGTGTATGTATGTATAAGCACACACTCTCAGTAATATTTGTTTTATTACAGTGTGTTGTGTAAAAAAAAAAAAAAGAAGGAGGGGAATAGCACAATAAACATAATAAACATACAGTTTTCCCCCAACCAAGTAGTAAAAAAATCACCTTCCTGCTGTAATAGAACAGCTGGCTGTGAGCTAAGCTCCAGCAGCGAGTGGAATAGCTCTGTGGTGCCACACCAGGCAGCAACATGCTGAAATAGGAAATGCAAGGTTTGCAGGGCAGGCTGCCTCCAGGGAGCAGGGACAGCATGGCTGCTGCCCAAGGAAAGGTCAGCCAGGAGCCAGGGGCACCTCAAGGACTGTAGAGCACAGGGCTCACCTGCTTAGGCTTGTCCCACCACTCCCAGCATGGGAGGCAAGACAGACCTGGAAACAACAGCCAGACTGCAGCACAACTCCATCCCTGGAGTTTGTTACTGGGGCAGAGTGGGACAGGGCAGTGGCAGTGCCTGGAGGGCATCCCCTGCCCTGGGGGGGCCGGGAGCCTGATCCACTGGCCAGGGCTGGGCCCAATGGCCCATTTTCTTGGGGGCATTCATTTCTGCAGAGTTAACAATGGCAGAAATAGGCAAACTAAACTATGCAATTTTGATTTCCTCAAACCTGATAGGTTTACAGGTGTTATTATTTTTTTTTTTTAATACCAGATCGTATGCTGCAGAACTTGTTACCTAGTCCATGTCATTTTTAAGAGAAGACCTCAGCTGCATTAGACTGGAGATCCTTGCATGTGGTCACACTTCTCTTGTAATATTTTACTGCTATGCAAGAATGAGGGTGAGATTCAGAGATGGAGTATGCAAAATGGAGTATACTTGTATGAGTGCCCTGATGAAGGGGATGCCAGATTGAGAGAATCTCCAGCTGCACCACTGCCTTCTCCTAGCAGTGTGTTTTCTATTGACTCTTTCACTCAAAGTTCATGACTCCTTTATGGCCTTTTGTGTAGCTATGCTTTTGAGAATGGGTGACAAGCTTCCCACATAGACCAAAGATTGGTTTGCTTTGTCAAAAACCACAGGGAGGCTTTAGGTGTCTAAGGCTGGGTTTTATTTGAACAAAAACTAAGATAACACTGAAAATGAAGAAACTGCATTTCTTCAAGGCAAGACAATAAAATAAAAAAGGGGGTTTATATAAGCTGCTTTCAATGTATTCTTTCTCTCAGATTTGTGCTATGTCTGGCAATTTTTAAAAGAAAAAATAAATGCAACTGAGATCTCCAGGAAAATAATCTTCTCCATAACCTCTAAGGTATAACTTTGTGTTTCTAGGCTTCTCAGAAGCTACTTGGTGTCTGCTTGTGCTACAGGCGCCTAACCTCTTTGTCAAAAGTTGGGTTTTGAGCTCCATTCTTCACTCACAAAGGCTCCATAAGCTTTGTATGATAAATTAAATTTGAAGCTACAATCTCCCATATTCCTTTTGTCTCAAGGCACAGAGCACTGCACAAAGCAGTTAGTAAACTTCCTCATGGCCTGGACAACCTATTTTAACAAGGAATATTTTTAATTTTTTTAAGTGCTGAATGTGGAAAACCTGTCTTCTTTGAAACTGTAGTTTACATTATTCTGGGCAGAAAAAAAGAAAAATCTTGTAAGTTTGTTGGGAATTGCACTGTCCAGGTTTTGTCTGACAAGGAATATACATTTTCATTTTTAACTAAGTTATAAACCATCACCACAGAATTTATTTATTCAGTTTTGTTGGCTAGACAGACTAAATAAAAGTGGCATTTGTCTGTAACTAATGATGATGTGCTTCATTGTTTATATTAGCAAAGAGAAATTCTTCATTTAGAGTCGGTTTTCTTTGCTGCCCTGGATTTTTAAACTCATCTAGGGTAAATACTTCTCCTTATTTTTCTGGTGTATTTCCATGTTTATATCATAACTAGCCAGTTGACAAATATATACACAAATGCTTAGATGATAAGGGATGGTGACATTCTGCATTATCCTTGTTAAATATGGAGCAGAACATAAACAAGGCCCTTACCACTGTTGGCTGTTACTTATGTGGTATCCAGTCTCCATGCACAGTCTCCAGTGGCAGAGATTGATCCATACATACTACAGTTACTTCCTCTGGGGTGAATATGACATTTATTCATAATCATATTTTAGAAAAAAACCATCTTTATGATCAGTTTTGACATAGAAGACCAGCTACAATTGTGGGATGAGATTTCAAATATCCTTGGTGTATTCTTTGTAGGTGATTGCTTTGGGTTGTTATGAAAACTCAGGAGTTATGAAAACTCCTACTTATTTCTCCCTGCTCTGAATTGTTGTGTCTTTTGTGTCTGTCCCTGTACACTCCCTATCTCCAAAAGCTTGAAGCATGTCTTTCAGTCTATTAAAGATGACATACAGAACAAAAGAAAAAATTAGAAAGGAAAGAGGGATCTTTGATGTAAATAATGTTGTCTTTGACATAAGTTTTGTGAGTCATTGTTTCAGGCAATATCCTGGCTCACCTTTCATAAGTATATCCTCCTCCATGGTTATTAACAGTGTTTTCCTTTCTTACTGCAAAGCATTCTGGCACCAAATTGTTCTGAATTACAACAGAAAAACATTAACAAAAGAATTACAGTTGGATATTTTTTTCTCTACCCCATCACACATACTAGATGCCTGGTGAGTTTATGAGTTAATGTTCCCTGCAAATTGTTTTTGTGCTCCTTTGTTTCACAAGCTGCAATGCTGAGCCACTAACACTGAGAGAAATGCTATTGACTTTGTTTTCTGCCATTTAATTTCCTGTAGTTGAGGCTATCAGAAGATCTTGTACCCAGAACAGTGTCCTGTAAACCATAAATTGGGAAGAGATACACTGAGATCTCATGATGTGCTCCTATTTTTTCTCCCAAATTGATGATGTGTTTTGTATTGAAATGTTGATGTCAGCTTTATTAGATTAAGTAGAGGAAAACAAATATTTGGAATACAGTGGTATAGTCTACTGTAGCCAAATACAAATCTTCTACCCTTTTAAGGAGGTGATTTGTAGTTGTCTTGAATTTATATTGACATGCTAAGAAGCTTCTGAAATTTTCTAAAATTCAAAAATGTGCAAAAGTTAAATGCTTTTTCAATTATTTGTATATATTTACAACTTCTCTTGTGTACTCTTCTTAGAGTCAAGTGATGCTGCTCAGACTCCTCCAGCAAACGGCCTGCATGCATGACTGCACACTGTCTCTGGGTGACACAGACAGCAGCAATGTAAAAATGAGCTGTGTATGGCACATAACAGATAGCTGTTGTTCAAAAATCTGTGTAGTCCTCAAGTTTGTGAAAAAAGCCATAATGATTGTCCATTCTTTCAGCTTACTTCAAATTTATTTGTTTCTTTGTATGGTAGTCATGGAAGAATACCCTACTTCAAATTAAGTATGAAACTAATGTTCTAAAAGAAACCAAAATTTCAATAACATTTCATATTGTTTACATTATACACAGTGGATTTGGAATTGAAAGCTGATCTTAATTTGACTGTAATAACCTTTGTCTAAAACTGTTTAATATTTTTTAACTATTTAATCTTTTTTTTTAATAAAAGGAGTGGAAAACACCGTTTTGAAGCATGAATGTTCAAAGCCGGAAGAAAATTTTTAATTACATGCACACTATAAAAGTTTACAAGTAGGGCTCTTGTGGCTAGTTTTACAAATCACCTTCCTCTGAAATTGTTCATAATCTTGAAACTTGCAGCTCAATCTAAAACTGTAAGGTGAAAGTCAGATGTATACTTTGATCTCTATTGGACTAGTTAATATGCAAGTCAGATGATTGTTTCATTACTCCCATATGAATAAGCTGGGTGACTGAGTAATGCAGCATGAATTTTAAGCCATGTATTACAAATGCATTTGAATAATTTGCAAATGATTGTGTGCTAGTCAATTTAATTTCTAATTTTTTGGAAAAGTTGATATTACTGTATCCTATATTTTAGAGCCACCTATAAAGAAGGGTAAGCTGAGACTTAAGAATGCAGTATCAGAAAAGATACCATCTTGTGGGGGTTGACTTGAATTTATCTTACTAACTTTGGAAGTCACAAATAATGGCAAGCAGGGAGGCTGTTCTGAGAAAATACTTTTATAAAATTACTCATCTTACTTATTTTAGAAAATTTATCAAATGAGAGTGTGACAACAAATTACAGACCTGAGCTAGCATTCACCCCGCAGGCAAGACAAGTTTGGATATGTGACATTTTAATTCAAGACATTGTTTTTTTCTACTTCATCTCATCATGATTTCAGAATCAAAACAGCAGGAGGGGTTAGGAACTAGCAATGCACAATGATGCACAATGCATGAAGACACCTGACTGTTAGAGTTTATCATTTGTAACTCATTGGGAAAGGATGGGGAACCTGTATAGCCTCATTCTTAAGTTTATTTTATATGACAAAATAGAAAAATATGCATATTTCTTAAAAAAAAAGGTTTCCCTTCCTTTGCTCTTGGCAGCCTGGTGTTTGGGAGGCATGGGCTGTAGCATGCTCCTAGTGCCCCCATGTTGCTGCCTCCTGTCTCGCTGCTGTTCTGCAAACATGCTGCCTTTCTGCTGGCTCTTGCCCAAATCCTGGGTCTGCTTGCATGACTTTGTGTTTCTTGTGACTGAAAGAAGGATACAGCACAGGTGAAGCAGGTAGAGAAGGGCAGCTAAATTTAAGACCTTGGAAGAGCTAGGCTATAAGGAATAGAAAAGAGCACTTAGTTTAAGTGGAAGGTTCTGAGGAGAAGCCATGTAGCTGAAGCTCAAAACCCACAAGGGCAGTGATGAATGCTGGACTGCTGTTGAAAAACTCCCACAGCACTACAGCCACGGGCCACTTGAGGAAAGTAGAAGAGAAGCTCAGGATGGATAAGAGAAGCTAATGTTCCTGTGTAGCAGTGAGCTTTGTAAATGTCATATGACAGGAGGATCAAGAGGCAGGTTGCATCGGCAGACTGGAGAAAAAAAATTGGGATAGATAATTACATACAGTAGCTTCCTAAACTGATAGAAGTAAGCAGGGAGAGTGCCCTTTAACAAGCCTCACTTAGAAACTAAACCCACATCGTGGGTACTAGAAAAGTGTGGAGGGGACAGAAAACAAAGAGTGGGCAGGCTTGAATTATTTTAGTATACAGCATCTGCTCTGGCCATTACTGGAGAGCAAGCACAGGGAAGGATGGACCATAGGACTGATCCAATAGGACATTTCTAATGTTCTCTGTCTTAAGTCTTGAGATTTTTCCAATAAACAGATGTATTTTAATGAATGCTTGTCCTTTATAGAAAACTTGATTTTTGCTCTTTGTCCAAATCATTCTTTTTAATGCACACAAGAGACTGATCAGTGTAAGATGAATGCTGTCTTAACATTCTTAAAGAAGATTAAATTGTCTGGAAATGACTTCGTGATTGAAATATTTCACAGCAGAGCCATAAAGTGCACTTTTGTGTCTCTGAATCTGTTCAGAACCTTTTCATTTTTTGCTTTCTTTTTGTCTTTGATTGTTCTTGTGAGGTACATATCTCATATTACATTTTTTTGCTTTCCACCATATCTGAAGTCATTCAAATAACTTATATAATTTAGACACTGGCACATCTGAATCATAATTTTCTGTACTATTTGGGACTTCTCTGAAAGTGAAATTATGGGTTTGACAGATATGTCAAAGAAGGAACGACTAGGTATTCTTTCTACTGTGGATTCAAGTACAGTAATTTCTACACACATATATTTCATTAGATGGCCATAGTTGTCACATGGCTGCTCAAAAATGATGCCTTCTCTTGCATCTTGTGTCTAATTTCAGATATCTCAAGAATATTTCTGTGCACAGAATATTAGAAAGTGATTAACAGCTCAATGTGCTTTCATCACAAGGCTATTATTTTGAATGCTTTACTTGCACAAAGCACAGGCAGCTGTGTGCTATTCTTCTGTGAAGCATAAGTGCAGTGTCTGGTCATTATACCATCCTAATGTGTTAAATTATACCAATATCATAAAGCAATAGCAATTAAAAAAAAAATTAAACTGCTCAATTAAAAAAATAAAACCCTTGGCAACTCCCCAAACCTCTCAAAGGAAGCAACAGATGTTGAACTGAAACTGTGAGCCTTTATAATTTAGTCAAACATTCATTTCCCAAATCCTATTTAAAATTTCAGGTTTTGATCAAAAGAAGGAGAGGGAAGGGAAGCAGACCACTCCCTATCCTAGATCTTACTTTTATTTTTCTTCCTAAACATTTCTAAGGCTGCAATTTTAGGAAGCTATAGTGCAGCACAGTCTGGAGTGACCATGGAACTACATGGGCAGTAATGCTTTCCCTGTTTTATCAGTTCATCCACACTGTCTAAATTAGAAAGAGATGGATTCTGCTTTGACATGCTTTAACTGGCTACCCCCAGGAGGGAAATTCAAGTTTGCATGGGAAAGGATGCACTGCAGTGAAGTCTCAATCTGTCTTTTGTGTGCCCAGCAGTTCTGATCCCATTGTCCTGCCCTCTCTGCCATGTCCCTCAGCATTTTTTGTCAGCTTCTCTGACATTCTGCCTAGAGTTCATCTCCAAGTGGTTTTATCCTCTTGAAAAAGAACCTGATGAGATAATGTGACTAGAGTGCCAGATAGTATTTGAAACTTGCTCTTTTTTGAGTCAGCTGCACATTCTGTGTACTTCCATGATGGAACATTACTGTATTTTCCTTTCCAGCCTAAAAAAGGAAGGCAAGAAAGACCACAGGAGGACCTCATGCTTGTACATATGAAGGTGTTGTAATTTACAGGCACATTAATACTTTAGCTTTGAACAATGAACAATATTGTGTTGTTTGGTGCCAAATCACAGCAAAACGAATGTTCCAGGTATGCAGGTTGTTGAAGCTATTGTACCTACATGAATGAAAAATTCTGCTTCTGTCACAAGTGAAGTTTATTCCTTAAAAACATTTGAATGCTCCTTTTTGCATACATTACTAAGTTTAGGATGTAAATTGTATAGACATCTATGTCAGTTGTGAAATATTTTACTACTCATGTAACATAAACAGAGGGAAATGGTTCTTTTGAAGAAATTTACAGTTAGACTTTTTAATACTGTAGTTTATTCAAAAAGGTTGGACATTCTAAAAAGGTACTAGAAATAACAGCAATAATTAGCAACGTTGCTATTAGGCAAGACAACTGATTTGCATGGTTTCCGTATCTAACAGCTTTGCTATTTCAGTTGGATTCAGGGAAATTGGAGTGAAAGAAAAGCAGTAACTAACTGCTCCCAGAAGTACAAAGTAGAAAAGATTCTGGTAACTTTTCTGCAAGTGAGTCAGCTCTTCAGGGTACTATATGAGAAACCTTGCAAGAGAAAAAAGATGGGCTTGTATCCACAGCATTAGTGAATACTGACATAGAAATGAAGAATATGTGTGCTGGATTATTTATTTCAAAATAATTCTTCAGGTCTTCTACAGCAAGGAATTAAATTGCACCATGAATCAGAAATAATTTTGAAACTCCATGTTTTCATTATTAAGTATTGATTAATACTAAAAGAGCAAAGAGAAAATGATTTGTGAAAATTAGTTTCCTGAATCAATGTTTCCTATGAAATGCTTGCTTTTTTAAAAATGAATTTAAAGAACCATTTGGAATATCATTAACATGCAATATTTTTCCCTGCTTGTCCTATTTTGGAACAGGTTATTGAAGAAAGCAAAGACTATATTCAGTAAGAATAAGCTAAGTATGACCTAAATCACTTGCAGACTTCAAGGTGAAATAAGCCAAGGCATCATCTTTTCTGTGATTTGGTATCAGTTCCCACTGAGTTGACTGATACAGGTCAGTACTTCTATTCCTTCACTCACTAATGTGGTTTCTAATGGAGTCCCCCCAAAAAGATCAGCAACAGTGACATTGCTTCAGTACTTATTTAAAGGCATTGACTCAGCTGTAATCAAATACAGGCTGCACACTGCTGGCAGAAAAAAATTGTTTATTTTCCAGCATTTTATGTAGGCAATGTACATGGTTTTAATTGCTGCCAGAATATTAGAACTCTGTTTTATAGCTACTTGGAATACTGAATTTTCCCTGACTACATATTGCAACAATTATTTACAGGTAGCCTTTAGTACCAACATTTAGCTGTATTCCTCTTGTAATTATAATATGTTTGCATGCTTCAGCTTTCTGGATTGATACACTCTACCACAGCACTCTTTCAGAGTAGTTCTTTTCTCTTGGTGTACTTTAAATACTAAGATCATAGGTTAGCTGAGGATTATCCCTTGAGAATCTTCCAAGAAGGAGAATTTTGCTATTGGAAAGAATTGTCGTTACTTCCCTCCCATAGGTGGATCAGCTTGTTGGCTTCCTCCCCAATCCCCTTCAGGATCTATCTGTATTATCTTTTTAAGTGTCAAAAATGACCCAATAGCCCAGAAAGACACTTTCTACTCACAGAAGTTTTTGTAATCAGTACCTTACATAGGCAAGGGAATTTTGATTTCTAGAGTTATTGCTTGGGATTGTCATAATACTTTTTTTTTGCTAGCAAGTATTTCCAAAAATAGATATTTTGGGATCTCTTCAAGGACAATAGAAAACTCCCACCAGTTTCTTGCCTTAAACCAGTAGTGAAATATATTCCTTGAAATGAAAGTAGCATAGCTATTATGACTATGTACGCTCACACTCCCTTTGGTGCTGTTGTTTGGGAAGGAGCCCTAAAATTTCCTCACAGCACTTGGTTGGCCTGATTTGTATTTTTCAGCATACCTGCCCACCACATGAGTTTGATTTATTAAGGAATACTGCTCTTCAGGGGTTATTTTGGTTTGTGGGTTCATTATCTTGTGATGTATGTAAGAAGACAGAATTTCACTGCAAGCCTTAGATGGACAGAGAAGATTTGTTTCATCAAATCATATTTCAATCTTACTTTTAAGTTATGAAATAAACTTGGTTCACAGATTTAGTTTTAAACAGATCACCAAAGTTATTAAAGGCATATGAAAACCATGAATTGGACAGTTCTTCCAAAGACCATATGGATCTGGCAGAAAAATTATTCTTTTGCACTCATCTTGTCAGTCTGGTATGCCTTCAATCTAATGAGGAATGCTTTGGAAATCACATGGACATCAATATCTTTGTCTACACCTATAGAGGTGATGGCTTTTACCTCCCTATGAGCAATTTAATATTGTAACTGTTCTCGTAGGGCAAGATTCTCTAGCAGGATTCTGCTTCTATGCTTAAAAGACATCTCTTGGGTGGTAATGTGCTTCTGTCTGAATTTTCCTGGAAGATGATTGTTCTTCCCTGGAGCAAGTGGAAAAAAGTTTAATTGCAATCATCACCTGCAAACAGATTGCTAATATGTCTTTCTGTGAGAGAATTTACTCTGGTACTTCAGGAAGGAGAAGTTACATTTTAATCCATTTACCTGCATACTGAAGGCCTCTGCATACTTGCAGAGTGTCTGTCACACCTGGTGTCTCCTGGCAATTCTCAGCTATTCATAAATATGATTTTAAAATCCTGGTTCTGTCCAGGAAACATGGGGAGAAACCCACAAAGGAATTTCTTCTAAAACAGAAGGGTTCTTTCTGATTAAGCTCAACTAGAAAGGCTTGTATCAGCCTCTAGTACACACCGTTTGATGCGAGTGGCACATGGAGTATGATGACAGTGCTCACAGGATAACTACTAGTAATTTATTCTTCCTATCAGAAGAGTGAATGTCAGTAATACAATTTAGAGAGCTACACTCAGTAGTGGGCAAAGAGAACAATCATCAAGGCCTAAAACTTCATTAAAGGTGTCTGGAAACAGGAGTGGTTCTTTCAAATCATATTCAGACCACATTTTGAGCTGCTGCAGCTGTCAGGCTGCCCATTCTTGTTTGTCATATTACATTGGTACCAAGCTTAGGGCAGGTACCAACTTAGGGTGGAGTCTGAAGCATGCAGCCTAGGACAACACAAGATAGCATCAGGATGAGCATGTATTTTCTTTCATGGAGCTATTGATTTATTCTTTCCTACTAGTGACAATCCCATTGTATACAATTAAAAGTGCTGTATGATTGTTGAGTCTTTTAATTGTGTGGGATGGGCAATGAGCAATGTTCCTTTCCTCTTGCAGTGATCAGAGAAGAGTATGAAATGGATGGATAATTTTAGAAAACTAAGAGTGTTGGCTCATATAAATTATAAGAGGAGACTCAAAATGATTGTCCTGCCTAAAGAAAAAGTGAGGAAGTTGAAAAGAGCTGTCGGTCCTAATAATGTCAGAGAAAGAGGAGGCAAGATGTCAGGGTTGTTGCTGAGCCTCAGTACTGTGAAATGCATACAGGTGCCTCTGAGCAGAATGGTGAGCATGTCCAGCAGGGCCATAAAATCCGCAAAGACAACTGAAGCCTGGCATCATGCAGTGCCCTCTGAGGCAAAGCTAAGAAAAGGTGCCACATGCAGGATTTAGTGGCTTCTCCTTGGGATGTGTAAGTGTCTGTTTTAAGGATGTGCCAGCATAAAGCATTCAGAAAGGAAGTAGACTCATGGGAAGCTCTTAAAAAACTCACCTCTGCTGTCCAGTGTGCAGATGCATTACCCAGGCAAATAAAATTCTGAATAGCATCTGATGGAGAAGAGCAACAAATGGTGCAGCTTGAATACTGGCATGTGAATCGCCTTTCAGTATTTGCCCTTTGTATTTTCAGTACCCCAGAAAGTGAGGCAGGAATGAACTGGATAGCATTAAAAAAGCTTCATGCAGATAAATGGGTACCTGCCAGGTGCATCCAAGAGAGGTCATGTAATGGCCATGAGTAGATAGAAAACGTCTGTTTCCTAAAGCAGCTCAGAGGATTTGGAAGAGGCTTGAAGTCTCCATTTACTTATCTGAATGTTTTTTTTTGTCTCTGGATCTTCGAATCCAGTGCTGTTCTGCAGGCTAGGTAACCATGGCTAGTGAAAGACTGTGTCCACTTGCTTCTCTAAGCAGATAAATGTATCAAAGTTGAACATTGTGTGCATAACATATTGAATTTTTTTATTCATTTTCTGCAGGGAAAAGGAAAGAAATAAAAGCTTTATTCTTCAGGTTCTTTAGTAGCATGGGGCTGTATAACAGTGTAATCTGTTCCTGTCTTTGTCAGGATCATTTTATTTAATATTCAGGGCATGAGATTTTTCATCAAGTATATTGGCCTATTGATCAATGTCTGAAATCAGTGGGCCCCACTTTTACTTATTCAATGAATAAAACCAGAGGACGAATAAAACTATACAGATTTGTACTGGAATCTATATGGATTATTTTTTTTTTTTTTAATGTGAACACCTAGAAGCTTTAAAATTACTTTTTAATTTTTTCCCATATGCCTGCAATGTATATTACTCAGCTCTGTACTCATGAGATACCTGGGTACTTTTGTACAACTGTAGAAAATGACTGTTTCTTTACAAAACAATAAAATATTTTACCAATCACCAGTACATATTGGTCAATAAAAAAAGTAAATATCACTCAAGTATAATCCTAGCAAACAAGATATTTTAAAATTCATTCTAGCTCAGAAAACACTTATCTAAGCCTGTAGCTAGAGGTACATAGCGAGTTGTTTTTTGAGTTAAGGTATACATGCACATTTACTCTGCACATAAAATATTGAAAAGTAGTCAAACTATCTGTAATTTTGTTGATTTTATGGTATTAATAAGTTCTTGGAAATTATTCTCTCATCTTGTATTTCATGTGTCTCCTCTTCAAATGTAATGTATGATGAATTAAGACAGTTTCACTGCCTTGCTCTGGGCATTTATCCATTGCACTCTTCTAACCAGAGTGTACTTCAGGAACTTACTGAAAGTTTTTAGTCTGAATAGGGTTCCTGGAATAACATATATATACAAACCTGCTGGCATAAAAAGATTATGCTAACTATTGTAATCTCTAGCTAGACAAAAAGTGCCAAACCATTAAGTTTTTAACAGGAGCTTCTAAAAGAAATTTATAATCTCAAACTGTGATTTCTATTTAAGTAATTTATTCTTCTAGTTAAATTATTCAAATCAGAGTTGATGGCTTTCACCATTAGAAGAAAAAAAAAATCCCCACAACAATGAATTATCAGGTGCACAGCAAATTAGATTAGTTTATCAGCCAACACTCTTACTCCTCTGTTAATGTAGATCACATGTGTCTCCTAGGTACTGCTTCAAAGAGCTATCATATCTGGGAGCAAAAGTAATTGTTACAACACAATACAAGGCTCTGCTCAAAAAACAAATGACTTGGCTCATGGGGACCTGGTACTGAGAAAGCTTTACTTCCCTTCCATTCACTTATCAGTGAGATATGGTTCACCATAGTGTTTAAATTCTTTTTGTGAAGAATGACAATGAAACTGTGTCATTACCAATATAAATGCTAAATTTGCCTTTTCAATTATAGGCTCATTCTTTTCAGGTGGAAGCAATAGAGCCAAAATGATGATCAATGGGCTCACAACAATGTTATACAAAAAATATTCAATCATAACCCAAGAGGTGTGTGTTTTATAATGGTTCTGAGGAGCAAGTCAATTACAAAAAAAATTGGATATCTAGCTTAGCCCTGTGCACAATTTCCTAATGTATTTGAGTCAATTAGATGTCCAGGTCCTTTTTTTCAAATGTGATAGGGCATTTAAGAGTTTAAAACTCTTTAAAACTTAATGACACTTTGTTGCAGTGCCATTGCTAGAAATTAAAGGAGGTTTAGGCTTTTTCCAGAAACTTTAAGTGGGCTTTTGTGTTTGTTTGGATTCTCTTCCTGTTAATATAATATTTTCACCTCAGTCATGATAGAATGTATGTCTCACCTGGTATGGCTAATCCACATATCAGAAGAATATTGAATACTCCTGCTGAGACTTTACCTGATGAAATTATGTAAAAGAAAAAAAAAAAGAGAAAACTCGAGTTTCTTTTCACTGGAAAATGCTGATGTAACTGTTATGTTTCCTGTACTCTGACTTAGTCTGGAATTTTATCTGTTACATGAATTAGGGAAATAATGTCTAGCCTTTGGCTGCAATTCTGGATTGAAGTTATAGGCATGCATTAGAGGTTGGAAGATTATTTGCCCATCTCTATAAAAGCAGACTCTCTCTGTAAAGCTGGACTGTATCTAGAAAGACTTTTCCTTGTGCTTTGTGATGAAGTCTCACTGTTTCCCACCTGCAATCCTTCTCCAATGGAAATATCTGAAATTGTGAAAGCTGTGTCTAACAAAAGGCATAGCTGCTGTTTCAAACAGGAGTTGCTTGCACTTCTAGACAGGGAGAATTTTGTGTGTTCATGGCAGACCAAAATTGGTTCAACAAGGTATCTTGGGCAAAGGCTCTTCTGAGCATGAAATTAGAGGAGTCCTGCAAGTCCTAAGGACTGTTTTAAAGGGGCTGTTCCTCGATCTCTTGGTGCTTTACATGTGCACCCAAACTAGATCTGTCAAGCTCTTACTGCTATTCAGACTCGGCTTGTGCTGCCTCAGGAGTACAGGCAAAACTGAAAGTTGCTATACCAAAGATGAAAGGCTCCTGTCTCATGAAGGAAAATGACTGGGAAAAGAGATGGATTAGGGTGGGAGAATTCTTTTTTTATCATCCTTGTACACTTTTATTTAAGCATGAGTTATGACAAAAATGTAGCACTTCATGCCATTCTAAGCCACTAATTCTGATTTCTAGAGCCCTTCACCCTGCGATAAAGACTGAGATTAGAAAATTTAATATTTTCTGCATTTAGTTTGATATTCTTCCAATTACTTCTATTTTTAGGCCTTAGAAATTGGTTCAAGCAATTACAATGAATATTTTACATATCTGTTTCAGAAGATTATGGAAAAAATGAGCAGTAACAAAGAATTTTGAGAGCAAACGGTTGTAAAGAAAACATGTTTCACAGCAAAGGTTATCTTCCTCTTCAGTAGTCATGGTGGAGTGTTTTGTGGAAAGGTGTATGCTCCTTATTTGAGTATTGGTCTTGAAGAAAAAGACTTAAAATCAGGCGTAGAATATTTTCCTGTCTCTATAACAGGTTAAATCCTTCATTGTCTGATTTGACTGAGGCAATGACTGTAATAAGAATAATTTATGTGTTGAATGCTTAACTGTGTCCTTGATTTGTGTAAGTGAAACCATATTTTGTTGTGCATATTTATATCTGTATAATGGTAAAAGAGACTGCAGTTTCAAAGCATCAGTACAGAATGTGGGCTGAGCAGCTGAGATCACCATGAAGTTATTTGTTGCCATTTATGAATACATAATTTAATAAATTATGTTAAATTTCTGGCAGGATAAAAGAATCATCTAATTATGTGGTTTTTTTCCTTGTGTGGCAGTTTGTGAGGATGTACTTGGAAGGACTTGTGAATTAGGTTTGTGTAAAAAAATATACATTATAGAAGGAATGTTTTCTCATGCATCTTTGAAGGATTTTTGTAGATTCAGAGCAAGAAATCTTATTCTTTATAAATTATCATGGGTTATCAACTTCCCACACACGTGCTCCATCAAAAACACTCTAATGAAACCCAGCATTATGATCAATTTCTTTTGGAAAATATTCTACCATCTCATAGGTTTTATCCTGTTTCCATCAGTTGAGTATGTCTATGAAAGAGTGATATTACCCTCAGGTTTTGGGTATCTTTTATATCATCATTTGTGATCTAGAACACATTGGTCTGGCTAGGGGGAAGAAAGAACAGAGTGATGATTTTTGAGGAGATGAATCAGCAGATGAACTACATATCAGGTTTTCATTGCACAAACTTCTTGTTAAGTGCAAACAAAGTGCTTCACTATTTTGATGTCATGCTGTTTTCAAACCATGGCTTTAGTATTCAATACTACAGCATTTGCATCTATTTGTGGTATGACCAGCCATAAATACAGACACAGTGAAGAAAACCTCGTAGTCCCTGCTTCTGGTGCAAGAAGACTGATTTCCTGTTAGGAGATCAGCTTTTTGGAATCTTAATATTTTCCTGAGGACATTTGATCAATGTTTTCTGAAGAAATTTTTGGAGTTATTTTTTGCTGCTCAAGAGAGTATGCCTGTAAAAAGCCTCAACAGATGGCTCAAGGACTCTGTTGGTGAATTCATTTCTGTGAGTTCTAGCCACTTCACTTTCTTTGGCTACATCCTAGGCACAACATCTCACAGGAGAGGTATAATTTAGAAGTTATAGTATAGCAATATTATAGCAATTATTGTACTAACTATACTGTACTATAGGTAGTGTAGCAACTACCAAGAAAATACTTGTGTATAATCATAAGCAACTGACAGATCTTTTTCTGACATGATTGCTGAATGTAACCAGTTTAATAAAATCTTAACTTAATATGGAAGCTATTATAAAAAGTGTAAAAGAATTAGGAATCACAGTGCTAGAAGTCCACAAAAGAATTTTGCTACCAGGAGTTCACAATTCTGCAAAACACCCCTGAAGATATTTGGAGCATATCATTCTTATCTAATTGATGTCCTGAGGTTATATACATATTTAAGTGAGATTTCTCGGGGAGCTTGACTAACTGAGAGAAAATTACTGTGTATTCATTAAATCACACTCCTTGGTTGTGTACTAATAGATAAACTTGAGAAATGGTAAATCACTAGATACAATTAAGGACAGGAAATTGTGATATCTAACATACCTCACCTCAGTATTTTGTTGATTTCTATTTAAATATACTTTTTTTATGATTGTGTCTTATGGCACCAGTCTCTTAGGAGTATTTTTAGCATGAAATCTGCAAGAAAATGCTGGTGTTTCAAAAAAATTTCAATGCATAAAATTTAAATTCTTGTCCCAAAGTATTTCTAAAAGTCAGGATAGAAAAGTATATAATAGGAAAATCTAACTCCATAGTCGTGAAAATGCTAGTTTTCCTTTTAAACAGACACTCAGAGTCTTTTCTTTAATTAAATTTCTGTCAGTTAAAAATATTCAGTTTTATTGCTCTTACTTTCTTACATAAAAAGTGCCTTTTAAACTCAGTTCACTCAGTGTACCTCAGTATTACATTAATACAATCTTTCTTATGTTTAGCTTTATATAACTTTGATTTTTCTTTACCTGACATTATTTCTCTGGATTGGTTAGAGTCTTATCAAAATGTCTCTTTAATCATTGCAGTTTAGTTCATTATTTTCATATCACTCTGATGACTCCTCAGGGAAGCCAACACCTGTTAAGTGCTCACTTTTGCAAAATGTGCTTGTGTAATATTGCAGACATTAATTTTTAAAGTGAGACAATAGTGTTTCATCTCTGCATTTTCTGCTTTATAAGCAGAAGTCTTCATCTGAAGTTTTTACTTTATCATAACTAGTTTTGAACTACTTTGACACTGAAGAAAGAGTTATGAAATGGTCAAGTATAAAGCAGAAATCCTCCAGTGAAATAATTATGTATAATAATTCTTTTAATAATGCAGGGCACATACCTTCTTTAGGGAAACAAAAAAAAAAAAACTTAATTTATTTGAGCTCTGATTTAGGGTTTAGAAGGCTGAAGGAATGTTTTACAGTGTACAAAACTTTGGGACCAAGACAACTGTCTTCACACCACTCAGGCAATATGCTAGGCAGTAACCCACCATATGAAGTTCAACAAGGGAAAGTGCTGGAATCTGTATCTGGGATGGATGAATCCCGGATATAGGGACAGATTGCAAAATGGGATGGTGGAAAGCAGTGCCATGGAAAGGCACCTGGGAGTCCTGGTTGAGGGAAAGGTGACCATGAGCCAGCAGTGCCCTGGCAGCCAGGAGGACCAGGTGTGTCCTTTGGGGCATCAGGCACAGCATCACATCCAGGCAAGGGAGGGGATTGATTGTCCTGCTCTGCTCTGCACTGAGGTGGCCTCACCTTGAGTGCTGGGGGCATGTTTGTGCACAACATAAGAAATACATTAAACAATAATGAGTGTACAAAGAGGGGCAATGAGGATGGTGAGGGGCCTTGAGGGGAATCTCTCTGAAGAGCAGCTGAGACCACTTGGTCTGTTCAGCTTGAAGGAGAGGAGATCTCATTGCAATTACAACTTCCTCATGAGGAGGAGGGACAGGATTGATCTCTCCTCTGTGGTGTCAACTATGGGACGCGAGAGAATGGCCTGAAGCTGTGTCAGGGGAGGTTTGTGTCAGATACTAGGAAAAAGGTTCTTCCCCCAGAGGGTGGTTGGGCACTGAAACAGGCTCCCCAGGGAAGTGGTCACAGCACCAGCCTGATAGAGTTCAAGAAGCATTTGGACAATGCTCTTGGGCCCAATGGTGTAATTCTTGGGGATGGTGCTGTGCAGGTCCTGGAGCTGGACTTGATCCTTGTGGGTCCTTTCCAACCAGGCATATTCGGTGATTCTGCGGACCCATTATTTGTTCCATTGCCTTCATCTTTCAGAGGACTGACTTTAGTTACTCTCTGTTTATGATGGGTGGGAAGGTTCCCAGCCAAGAGAGCTTTTTCAGCCTTCTTTGAACTCTGAAGGTTGAAAAAAGTTATTTTCCTGCACAGTCAAGCATGCTCAGATACAGAAATGGCAAAGCTCACCTGTCCTAGGCACCCAAAAACAGCTGAGCTTAGTGATGTCACCAAAGCTCTTCGGCGGCCCCTTGTGTCCTTTCCTGTACAGTCACAGGCCTGATGTGACATCGTCAGTGAAATGTTATCTCTCTCTTGAGATGTGGCCATTACCAAAGTAACGTTACATCAGGACAGTTTCAACTCTGAGTACTTAGACTTGTGAGCCTGGTTTTCCTGTCACTTTCCTATACAATTTCACATGCCAAGGTGTTGTGTGCGTGTGTTACGGATCACTTTCACTGCACGGAAGAGAGGAAAACTAAATCTAATGGGAAGTGTTGTTGAAATGGGTGTTCCATAGCTAGTAGTACAACTTCAAAAGCATGCTGCATGAGAAGTCTATCAAAATCAGTCATGTCTTTTTCATATTCTATCAAATCCTTGCTATTAAATCTGTCATCAAGCAGTTGCTCAGCTTGCCAAAGGACGTCTTGAACTGAAGTGCATAGAATGGAGCATATAATTGAATCACTACTGACCAGCTGTCACAACAACACTCTCCTCCCCAAACATTAATGAAAGGAAGAAAACGAGTCGTTGTTATTCAAACTTTTATTCTGACGACATCCCATTGTTGTGTTCTAGCACTGCGCCAAGAGAAATCATCCTCTTCATTACATTTTCCAAAAGCTTATTATAAGCACTTGTGTGCTGCTGATATTGCCCCAGGAACTGACTGAAACTTCAGAGATAAAGCCAATATGCTCTTTGAGATAATGGTAATGCATGCAAAACAGAAAACAACAACAGCAACAACAAAACTGTCCTGGAAACATGAAAAAGCTCACGATTTTAGCACACCTGAATTGTGAGATAGACACTATTGATATTTGTGATTATCTTATTCTTTAGATCAAATGTAATTAAATACCAGCCACAACCAAGAACTGCTAGAAAATACAGGCTTACAGTCAGACCTTTCCACTTAGTACCTTCCCTGTATATGAGGGAAGAAGCATCCTTCTTGGAATGCCTTCTCACATCTATTTTCTTGCCATATAATCCCAGTGTCTTTAATGCAGCCTGGCTAGGTGTGACATCATTATAGAAATATTCTATGGGTACAAAGAATTTTTTTTTCTCAAATGCATTTATGCAACTAAATAGAAAACGTGACAGCACCATTGTAAAACAAGAGACTTGAGGTTTAGACATATCTTCAGAAAAGCCAGGATTTCTTGTCTATATCTGGGAAAGTCTTGCCTGCTGGAAGATGCAGCATGGCCTAAGCAGCCTCAGCTTTGGCTAGCCACAGCTCTGAAAGAGGCTTGTATGAGCAAATAGTGGCTTATGGGGGAGAATTAATATTCCTTTCAGATTTTGTGATTATTAAAACAGAAGGGGGAAAAGGAAAAGTTATAGAGAATAAAAAGAGGGAGGTTTTTGTCAATTTATATGGTGCCTTTATCAATTACTACCTTACTTTTAAAAGAATTCATTGAAAATGTTATCATCAATATTAGTAAAGCTGAATAAACAGGAAAAAAAGATGACAAACTGTGTGGCCATTGTTTCTGTTCTGTACAAGGCTATAAGTATGAAGTTATATCAAGCTTTGGTCTTAACAAAACAAAGAACTCTTTCATAGCACTTAAGAAAAATGGTTTGACAAATATATATAAGTGCAGAAATGCACATCTTTTCTATTCACATTTTTCTGAGACAGCATATTCTGAAGCGTATCTGTTGTTGAGACTTCAGACAATAAATGTAGATTGCTTTTAATGATTTATGCCCATTGAATTAGAGATGATTTATCACTGTTTTCTCTAAAACAACTGACTGTAGAAAAAGAAAGGAGTTCTCTTACTTATTTTCCTGTCAGAGAAAATTGTCATAGGGATTCATGGTGCTCAAACCACCACAATGCTTTTATAACTCCAGTCACTTTGGGTTTATTTTTGTGTGGAGTTTTAGACTGGAATTAAATCAGTGTTTTGCTTTAGAATGATATATATATGATAAAAATTCACCACATATACACATCTATGACATGCAGATGCAGACCAGAGCTATAAATAAGCTTGTTTTGTTTTGATCTGAATTTTGGGAACCTTATAAAAAATTGATATTTATTAATATATCCAGCTTTTGCTGTTTATTAATATATTCAACTAATGGAAAAGTTCTTTCCTTCCCAAAAGAAGGAAAAACCAAAACAACAAAATACACTATTAACTACCCTTCCCTCCCCTCCTCCCCACAAAAATCTGCACTAAAAACTAAAAAGGGGAAAAAAAATTAGACCTGAGTTCTTCCAGAGTATAAAATATGGACACAAATGGCTTAGTTCCCCCAGTCTGCATATGATACTGTTCCACTAAACCTCCACTGCCTTTTTTTTTCAAACTGCAATTTTGCTTACTGTTTGAGAAAATGATTGCAACAATTTTTATTTGTGAGATGAGAATTCAGTTTCTGCATAGGAATTTAAATAGTAAGCAAGGATAGTTATCTTTCTGATATTTGATAAATGGAAAAAAGGTTTAGTTATCTTGAGGTGAGATTACTTTTCAGAGACGATGACATATTTCAAGTACATATTTCAGAAAATCTCTGTTTTTTATTCAGAGGTGATAGTTCTGTTCATCAGAGAAGAAGGCAATTGGGAAAATAAAAGATTAATTATATTTTTATGTTCTTGAGCAGGGGATGCAATTGGTTTGTTTCTACAGAGGACACCAGTGGAATAGTGAGTCTGTTCTGCAGAGAAGGAACTGTTTATCCAGTGAAATTTCTCCCAAATTATTTTCAATGCTGTGATAAACTTCTTGTGCTCATAATCTTCATCTGTTAATTCCTTAATAGACAAACGTTTCTACTGAGAAGTCAACTTGAGAGTGAAATCAATTCCCCTCTTCATCTTCCAAAAAGCCCAAACATTTCAATGGAATCAGAATTAATGACTTTTGTTGGATTTGTGTCCTGTCTATTACCTTACCCTTTATAACTCCAGCCAGCTGTTTTGTCCTCCTTCAATCCTTCTTGGCAAACCTACCAGTGCCTTTGCCATACATCCTGCCATTACTGTTATTATTTCTCCTCCTTCCCACCGAGCTGCCTTCCCTGTCCAGCTGTACCTTTGACCTTCAGCAAGTTTCATCTGTTTAGCAGGTCTAAGTCTAGATAGCACAACCTATGGGTCTGCCCTAGTATCCCCAAGGCTTGCTGCTCTTTGGCACGTGACTGTGGCTTCTTGCCAGGCAAACAGAACAAATGTGGTCCAGAACCAGCAGGAGTCGTGCTGGGCTGAGTTTTTGCTGGGTTGAGCAGTGCTGTAGCTACCTCAGCAACCTTGCTGCGGACTGAGGAAGTGACATGAACCACATGCCTAATAATAAGGAATGCTCCTTGTGGGAAATGTAGCTTATCAAAGACACTTCCATTAACAATCAGCAGTTCTAAGAGAGGTGAGGCAAACTTAACAACATTGGATGGACCATTTCTGGATCAGATTCTTTTCAGTTCTCAGTGACAATTGTTCGAAGGGTAGGTGTGCAAGGAAGCACCTTTCCCTCTTTCACTGAGCTATAAACATGTGCGTCTTGTTAGGATCAAGAAAAAAAATAATTTTTTTTAGACTTCTCAGGAATTAAGGATTCTCTCAAAACTGCTAGTGAAGCTAACCACTTCTCCAGATGTACTTAAAAATGGCAAAAAAATCCCCCAAAACCCCTGAGATTATGCTAGATTTCCAAATAATTGGTCTTTTTCTTTGTAAATATTTTGTCAGTATAAACTGAGTTAGGTTAATATTCATTATTTTTATTCTAATATTTTATCCATCTTTTAATATTGTAATAGTTAATTTTATGCTGCAAAAAATATGTCTTTGCAATACTTATGTAAGATTTACTCTTTTACTACGTTTGATATTGCATAACTGAGTATGATATTAAACAACAAGACTTTCAATCAGCTTTCAATAAGCTATTTTTTTCTTTGACAAAAACCAATATGGCCTTATATTTACTTGGCACCTCTGAAAGTACTGAGAATCATTCACACTGCTCTGGTATGATTTATTAAAATGCCAGACATTGAATTCTGGTCTGCAGTTCCATACACAGAAGCTATTAAATATTCCACCACTAAGAAAATCACACCTCATGTTTTTTTCTGCTGAAAATGATTTCTTTTTGTCAAAATTGAAGCAAATTAGATAAGCATTTGCACAACAAGAAGAATTAACAGAAGACATATAGTAGGGGATACTAATCATAGAGCAAATGAATTGATTCTATCACGTCACCTGCTTCTTCTGGCATGAATGATGATTGTTATGCTGTGTGTCCTATAGTTAGGATAAAATTTCTTCAGCAGCTTCATTCTCTCATTTTTAAAAGGTATGTATATTTCAATCTTCTTACTCTGAACAGATTATTTAACAGGCAGTATTTCTTTAGCATTTCATGTGGCATTCAAGATATTGGCTGAGTGGTTTATAAATAAAGGATAAAACTTTTACTTGAAGAGAATAAAAGGAATTACTTTTCTTCTTACACTATCACGTGTCTGTTCTGTCAATGAGGAATGTAGTAATAGTACCATTATCCATTAAATCATCACTTTTCCTTTCCCTGTCTGTTTCCCATTACCATACTATCATAACAAGTTCTGTGTAAAAAGAGCTATTTAAAGTGGAATACCTTGCACGTCTCCAGCTGCAAGAGAGGGGTTAAAGTATGGCTGTGGAAGAAGTTAATTGGGCACTGCTCTTGATAAGAAGAGGAACCTCATTGTCCTTTGTGAAGTTACAGATGACAGATCCAGGCCACATTTGACCTTTCTCTATGACCTCTCCAGCCTGTACAGGAGTGCTGAGTCAGTGTTTATAGACACCTACAGGAATCACAACTCCAAATGTCTTAAAAGCCCTCTAGATAATGGGAGTGTGGCATAATTCTCTGCATATGAAATCTAGTGTTTCAGTTCAGGAGCACAACTGCAGGTTCAGTGGACCCTGGCAGAAGAGGACGAGTCTGGGAGAGGATGAACAGATTCTGTGGATGGCTGTTCTAGTTCTGACATGATTGTCTAAGATGAGATGCTGAAAGCTGAGCTGGTAGCTCCAGATCCAGATCAGCAGCAGGTACTTGCAGGCAATGTATTTGACTGCGCTGAAGGTAGTTATGTCTAAAAGTCTTTCCACTTAGTCTCAAAGGAAAAGAGGGCAGTTCAGACTTGGTAAATATTGAGAGATTGAACTGAGGACAAATGAATCTCATCCCTGGCACCGCATTCTCTTCTCCTTCACACTTGGGATTCAGCTACTTGCAAGATTTGAACGTGGTGTTTTGAAAGTGCTGTCTTTGGTCATTCTAGTGGCCATTATATTGGCCATTATTCCTCTATAGGAATAGATGGAGAATGCCAGTAGTGGGAAGAAAAAAGACAGAACCATTCTTTAATTATTGCAAAGGTGATGCAATGAAAATATTTTCAGAACTGCAGAATCAAAAAATCATTTAGGTTGGAAAAGACCTCCAAGATCACTGAATCCAACTTTGTCAACTAGACCATGGAACTAAGTGTCACATCCAGTCGTTTTTGAACACCTCCAGGGATGGAGTATGCTAATTGCCTGGGAGAAGAGGCCAACACTCCCCTGTTTGCAGCCTTCTTTCAGGTAGAGACCAGATGAGTTGGCCACAGCCCATGGATCCAGCCTGTCCGGATCCTTCTGCACACACTTTCTGCAGCACTGCCACCCAACTTTGTGCTGTCTGTGAACTTATTGAGGATGCTCACAATTATCTCGTCCAGATCATCAGTAAGGACTGGATCCCATACTGAGCCTTGGAGAAACCCAGTAGTGACTGTCTGCCAAGTAAATGGGGCACCATTTACCACCAAAGTTGTGCTAATGCTCACAGTTTCATAGGATACACACGTACACACAGAGACATATATATATATGTAATATTCCTCCATGTTAGAAGAACTTATTAATATAATAAATTAGAAATATGGAATTTATGCAGGGTAGCACAAGGAAAGATGGAAGAACTTATTTTTCATTTTTTCTCTTTTTTTTTTCTCTGAGAACAAAGAACAATCCACAAGAAACAAAGACTGTCACATCACAGGTAGAGTTTTACCCTTGAATTTAGGGCATTATCTCTCCAAAAGTGGTGAGGACTGCCAGTATCTCAAGTCTGCCAGCTGCTCTAGTCAGGGAAATTTAGCATCTGGTTTGGATTTACCAACCATTTCAAACTGACCTTTTTCACTTTAAATTAAGAGGGAAAAAAGGGAGGGGGAAGAAAAGAAAAATGCTGGCAGTCTAACCTTGTGCCTTCTGCACACATTGTACCATTTCAGATGGCTAGCTCTGATGTATCCATGGAAAATGCATTTCTTTGCTCCCTTGTGGCAGGCCTTCAAGCCTTAGAACAATCTTTTTTTTTTGTTGTTGTTGTTATATAATCACCTAGATAACTTTAGATACATTAATAGCAAAAGCAGCCTTTGAGGGGAAAAAACAGTGTGGGTATCAGCGGCAGCTGCAACCTCTCCTTCAAAAAACCCCCAGTCTTTTTCTGAAATGGCTTTAATAAGATGGATAGGAAAGGTGCCTAGAGCTTCTGAATAACTTTCTAGAAGAGTCAAGAATTATTTCGATTCCTTACAAAAGTCAAGGCTAGATTTATACCTGGTGTGGTAATTTTTATGGGGTATTTCTAATCCACTAGATTTACGCAAATGTGTCACAACAAAGTGATAAAAATGACAATTTGTTATGCTGTTTGATCCTCAGCAGACGTTCTGAAATATTAAAGTCAAAGTTAGCTGCGCCTTGTAGAAGCCCTTATAAAGCTTAGGACCCCAGTATGGTCTTTTTGTTCATGATTAAAGACCTCTATATGTATAGCAAGCATCTTGAGAATTCTTATTTCACCTGCATGTGAAGGAAGAATTGAGGAATGAAGTGTTTAGTGCTGTTTAGTATGAGATCCAGACAGATTATTTTGAAAGACTTGATGGTGCTGAGCATTCAAACTGCAGACTGGCCTGGATAGAGACCAAGCACTACTTAAAACCTTTCAGAGGATACTTAACAACTGTTCATCACAGAATCATAGAATCTCCTGAGTGGGAAGACACCCAGAATCATCACTGAAGTTCAACTCCTTGCCCCCACAGCACCATACCCAGAGTCACACCATGTGCCTCTGAGCATTGTCCAAATTTGTCTTGAACTGTGTCAGGCTGGTGCTGCGGCCGCTTCCCTGGGGAGTTTGTTCCAGGGCCCAACCAACCTCTGGCTGAAGAACCTTTCTCTAACATTCAGCATAAACCTCCCCTGACAGAGATTCAGCCCATTTGCTCAGATCCTGTCACTGGTCACAAGACAGAAGAGACCAGAGCCTAAACCTCCACTTCCCCTCAAAAAGACTTTGTAGACCACAATTAGGTCTTCTCTCAGTCTCCTCTTCTCCAGGCTGAACAAGACAAGTAACGTCAGCTCTCAGTTTATTTTGCAGCTATTTGTGGCTATTACAAATATTTTCTCCACGGTTTCTAAACTCTTTGATGTAGGAATACAAGAATTGTGGAGCTTTTGGTCAGATAGTTCCAGTTAAGAAATATGAATTATGTATCTTCTACAGTTAGCTTAGGTGTTTCATCCCCTTCAATCATTTAATTGGTTTAATACTTTTTATTATCACTTTACTTTCTTCAGCATACAGCAAAGTCTAATATCAGACTGAAAGTCAGAAATAGCTAAGTTTGGATATTGAATACACAGCCTGTCTTTTATCTTTAAAAAGATAATCACGTTTCCTAAAGAGATTATTTTATATATATATACACATACAGAGAGAGAGAGAGAGAAAAGAAAGCTCTGACTATTGAGTTTGCTTCAGCTTCCATGAGATTTAACAGGAAATAGTAGTTATTAAGGCTTTGTCTGGGAATATCACCCACTGGGAAGTATCTGTGAATAATACACCCTGTATTCCTATTTTTGAACATCTTGGTATTTGTTGCTGTGAAGACTGTGAAGTGTTCTATTGAACTCCTTTAAGGCAAAAGTTTAGAAGATTAAAGATAATGACTTGTGGCTACATCTCAGCACAGGTCTTTCTCTCACAGAGCCCCTTCACCAGCTTCACATTTGTTACTGTCAAAGAAGGACAAGCACTGCTGGTAAGGGGAAAAAATGTGCAAAAAAAAGGAGTGCAAAAATCAAACCTTTTACCAATGGAGCACTGAATAAGCAGCAGTAGAATCACTCCAGTTTCCAGGCAGGAATCAGTGAGAAGAGTAGAAACCATCTAGTGCACAGCAAATGGCAATGGTCTAGGCAAAGAGGACAGTACACTGATATCCACAACAGTGGCATCATGAATGCCCTGATATTCTTATAAAAGCTGTACCTAATCATGCTAATTATTGTTCATTAGTATGTAACCCATATGCTTTGTCTAGCACAAGTAATAGGAAGGACTCGTGCAGTTTTTTTCCCTGACCAGAGTTACATCCCTTTTGGAAGTGGGATAAATTTAAACTTAAACAATAAAATTATAGCTCAAAGGCAATTTCAGACTTATTGAGCACCAAAAAGACATACACAACAATTTGCTAATGAAAAATCGTACCAGGAATTTGAAGGCTGCTCTAAGACTTAGTTGAATTTGACTTTCCATGATACTGTTGCATGAGATAATTTATTTCTCTGTTGCAGTAGCTGGTGAGATGTTGTATGTTGTTACTACATTGTATTGTGCAGGAAAGCACTTGAGAACAGAGACAAGAGTTTGTACATTTGAGAAAATGAGGCCCTAATATCCTGTTAACAGCAGATGATTATGAATGAGTTTATTCCCTAAGGCCTCGAGGAAAGTCAAGAATGAAAATGAGCAATAATTCTCCAGTTATATTTGCTTTAAATGGGATTCCAAGAGAAATGTCTTACTATTTCTACAGCAATGACTAAAGATATGGTTTTATCAGGAAGTGAATTTTTTGCAAGAGTCAGAGATCTGTCATAATCTAATGAGCTAAAGTCATGTAAATAAAAATATGCTTTCACACACAAAAAAAAAGGTAATGGCATCATCAAATACAAATACTCTGCTACAGCAACTGCTGGATAATGACTTAAAATACCTTTTATATATTTTACATATTTTACATATTCTGTATTTGGCTTGGCAAAGATTATAACTGAGTGCTTCAAAATTGACTAAAGGACACTGGGTACCCAACAGCCATAGGTATTTTTAAAAATCCTAGTAAGAAAAAAAGCCACTTTTCCTATGAAGAATTAATGTGTATATTAGAGAGGTTGAAAATAAGAGGGAAAATTACTTTTCAGAAGAAAAATATTTTTGGTATTTATACAAATTAATGCATTATCTTTTTATATTTTATTAATTGGAGTACCTTTATATTATGAAATTCATTATTAGGTTACCTGCTTACCAGCAAGGTTTCATGCAGCATTACTAGACCTGATCAAGATACACTCTCTGACTGAGCCATGACTATGTTTAGAGGTGGCCTGAATTCCACTTAGGACCCTTGGCTTAGAGAGCTGAGTCCTCTGCTGTAGGAGTATCTGAGTATCTTTGGGGTGAGGGTCACAAGGCCTAGGTGAGATGAGAACATACACAGCACTGTGTGGGTGAAATGGTGGGGTTTTCCTGCACAGGGCTTGGTTCTTGTCTCCTATTCTTGAAGTCTAGCATTACATGAAGTAATGCCCCTTACATTAAATTACATTCCAATTAATGTGATGGACAGTTTTCCTACATGGAATGTTCAATGTGTTTTCAATACTAACTGGTTTCATTATTATAGTCTATCATAAAATAACATGTAAAATTGTATATGGGGAATATCATAGGAGAACATGAGCTAGTAAGTGGGTAAGACTTCTGCAATTATAGACAATTTCTTTACTAGTATTTCCCTCAAAATAATTATCTTTCATTTTAGTTATCTGCTCTTTCTCTTTTCAATTTTTAAAAAAATTATTTCTGAATCCATGCAGTGACAAATGAAACAGATTTTATGCCTCTGCTATGGCATATGAATTTGCCACAGTGTATCTCTATATTTCTTCATGATTAACTTGTTAAATCTCTGGAAATGGAGGAAGTTCCTTAAATTCTTACCATTTCCCTAATAATGGCAAGAAAGTAAAAACTGCTACAGTTGTCCCTCTCCCAGGGAATACCACTCTGGACCACTGTTTTGTAGCAAATTGGTGTTTGGTGCTGTGATGACTAGTAAGGGTCCTATTGCTCTCCTATAAGATAAAAGTTCATTGGATGGCAGAAAAACACAAGCCATGTGTTGTTACTCATCTGTGATTAGAGTGACCATATGAATATAATTTTCCCTGTTTGTGGTCAGCTAGTGGTACTGCAATATGGAGTTTTCTGGAAGGAACCTGTTGGTAGCTGTTAGGAAAGGAGAAGTGCACGCCATTCAGGAGATATTTGCATCTCAGGCAAGTGGGCAATTTGTATGTTTGGCTTTGTCATTTATAATCTGTATCCAAAACCTGGTGGAGAGCTGCTCTTAGGAAATGCCTAAGTCTTTCAAAGAGCCTTAACCTTATGGTTATGGTGTGGAAAGACTTCTTAAAGCTGATGGAAACAGTTCTCACTCTGTACTATAAAATGTGAGACAAGCCATGGCTTCATCTTTAGATTTCAGCATCTGTTCTCCATAGGCAGTGTTTAATGCATCTGTCAGAAGGATCTCAGCAAAATTGTCCCTCTGCTCACAGAGATTTCCCTTGTCTGAAGAGCTCAGGTTTGTTTTTTCTATTGTATGTTTTCTGAAATGACCATGACACATTATCTGCTTTTTCTTCCATCCAATGGTTTCACTAATATGGAACTATGGAAAGTCTGGAATAAAGTCGATATTATGATATTCTTTCTTTCTGATGGGCATGTGTTGGGGTTTTTTGGTGGGTTCTTTTTTTTGGTGGGGGGAAGGGTTGATTTTTTTTGTATGTATTTGTTGTTCTTCTTCATTTTCGTTTGGTTTTTTTGGGTTTAAAAAAAAAATTTTATTTTTAAGAAGTGTGTCTGCCACTCTCTGGAACATTTAATCTGTGTTGTCGTTTCTAAAGCTGATGACATCAAGTTGTCATGTCCAAAGTCATTAAGATATATTCCCAGACAACACTTCATTAGAAGCTTCCTTGAAATAACAGAGCTAGGTTTGCAGTTGGACTCAATGATATTAAAGGTTTTTGGTAATCTAAATGATTATATGATTCTAGAATACAAAAATTGTAAAACATAACTAAAGGTCCTGGAACACATTTTATAGAACCCATTTTATAGAACATATTTTATGTTAATTGATTTGATATTGTATGTGTAAAGAAATAGGATAGAGTTGAAAAGGAGAACTTGAATGAAGACTTAATCACAACCTCAAGTGTAGCAAATTGCTATAGAAAATAAGTACTAACCTTCCCCAAATGGAAGCCAAAGCATGACACAAGCAAACCCCTTGCTTTATGTTGATACCTAATTTGAATTCAATATCCTGTATGAACATTGTCCATTTTCTTTAATAAACGTAGTCATAATAATATGGGAACCACTGCAACTAGGAACTGTAGATAATGCCTACAGAATTTTTCATGGTTTCCATGTAGCTCTGAGAATAATTATTAGCTTTTCTGTGGTGAAAACATGTCAGATTTTATTACTAGAAGTCTCAGCCTCAGTGATATCTTGATTACAGTACCCTATGTTTCACAGCACAATCTATTCAGAATAAAATGAGTAACTTAATGGTATCTTTTGACTTCAGTCTGTCTTTATGTGTCCCTCCATGTAGTGTGTATGAAGCAACTTTTCCTGTAAGTAGAAAGTATCCTCATAATGTCTTCAGTAATAAAAATACTTAGATTGTTAGTTTTGTTGTGTATAGTGAAATGAGTTAATACTCAGTGTGACAAGCTTACTCTGAAAATTATAGCAGCTTCTGTTTGTCTTCCCTCACACATACCTTTGGTAAACAATGTGGCCTCTTTTATTTGTTACTGCACTCATATTCAGGATATTCCTCCATGTACCCAGTTCTATGTGTGGGGCAACTTTAGAAAGTTACTTTTCCTTTTCTGAGCCACTTTGTTTATCTGAAAAGCAAAAGTAATGACTTTGCATGGTGCTTTGGGACTCACTTGTTGAAAGGACCATGCAAGAGCAAGGTATAATAATTACCACTGTTCTTCAAAACTGTATTTTTTTTAGTTAACCAAAGCAGTTTTGGTAACTTCTAGTTTTATTATTTTACCTTTTATATTCTATTACACCACTAATATACTACTTTATTTAGTGAATTAGATATTCTGAAATTACATTCTAGTGTAGAATTCTGGCTAATATATTTAGTGTCTTAATAAAACAGCTTTTGTTCTATTGGTAGATTAAAATGCAGATGAGATGAACTGCCTGAAGAATGAATACTCAATAAAATAGTTTATTGCTACAATACTGTGGTCTGGAAACAATTTTTCAAAGCCTATTAGAATACATAAAAACATTATTATCACTGTGTTTGTTTAAAATAATTCTGAAACCTATTTTGCAGAGGAGTTGGAGCTTGAAAGGTGAGGTGACCTGGGTAAAAATTGCTGGATTTTATGATTAAATATTGCTGCCTTCATGTTTATTGTAATTACACTTTTGGATGTATTCATTATTGATATACATAGCTAATACTTTTAGAATTCTTATAGGATTTAGGTGTTGTGGTAGTTTAAAAAGTTCATAAGGAAAATGTAAAAAATATTTCCTCTGTGTATGTAATTTTTGAGTTTATTGATCATTTACTCATTATTTGTGAAGGGAGAGAATATAAATACAGCTCCAAATTTAATTTTTCTGTGACACAGCTAATTTAATGTAAACCAAAACACATGCTTTGCCCCTGACAGTCCTGACATATCTCTAAACTAAGGGTGATACAGTTTCACCGAGTTGTATATGGTACCGTTCTCTAGAGAACACTATGTATCAACAAGGATATAAGGTTATTAAAAAATCATTATATATGTATTTTTTATATATATAATTCATATGCAGTATTTTTGCTGCATAGGAAGGTGAGGCAGGCTGTCGCTATAGGACACGTGAAAGCACAACGCGAGCCACCGGTATTGCAAGGTAAAGAAGAGGGCATTTATTCTCTGACTCCAACTTTTATACTTTTCCAAAGGTGGTAGAGGATTGGCCCCACACTGGGCCACCTCTCCAAAGGCATTGGACATACCACCAATACATCAACTCTCTCCACCCCCATGAAGGAATGTAAACAATACGCTGTTTACAGAAACTGTGTGGGAAAGTTCTCCCACAGAATGTAAACTCAGAAGGCTTTAGAAAAATCTTCAAGAATCAGGGCGACAGCAGGCACCATCTGAAAGCAGGTGACACATACCTAGTGTAAGAACCATACTAGAGAGGTGCCACAGCTTTGCATGTGGTAAGAAATAAAACGCAAAGGTGACACATAGATATAAGGACGTCTATATGTTGCTCTGAGTCAGCAGCCCACTCTGCCACCTCTCTGCTTATTTTTCCTGTTGTACCTCTCACACAGAGTTTTCCAATTCCAGATTTTATAAAGAACATTCATAGCAAAATTTTTTCATTCAATATAGTTCTGTAAAGAGGAGAAAATAGTTCCGGGTGACATCATGAGGCCTTTCTGTTAGTAATTAATTTCTCTATCCTTATTAAAAGGAGAATTCTTCTTTAAGAAGTTTTCTGCAGGACTCTGATTCCTGACCAGCAGGCCAGCCATAGGTGGTGCCCTGGGCAGGAGAGATCAGAGAGGAGCAAGCTGAGGGGAGCTCCCACCTTGCTTCGGTGCTGCTGCAGGCTCATCCCTGGATCTCAGCCTGCGCCACGCACCCGGCTGGGAGCCAGGAGCAGCAGGGCAGGGGGCAGCGCCTGCCCGCTGGCCTTGTGTCCCCTGTGGCCTCGGCCAGCCTAAAGGCCAGCCCTGCCCCTATGCTTCCTGAGAATTTATAAACAAATATTTTCTTGAGCACTGCAGATGCAGCTAGCCAGATGTTCTCCCCTGGTAGATATTTAGGTCTTGATTAGATTGCCCAGTTCTACAGCTTTTGATAAAGCTAGGAGTTTCAAAAGCTGGCCAAAGAAATAGTGACTTCCTTGTGTTCTGGTATCTGTTAGAAAGCAAATTTCCTTTTTCCCCTCTTCTTTTCTTCCTTTTTCCTTTCCTGTCCCATTCTTTCCCCCCCTTTTCTTTTATTTTTTTTAAGGGCAATTGGAACAGAAACTCTCAAATTTCAGAAAATAATAATTTCATCATTATTTCAGCCCTTTCCTGGGCATTTTAGACAATGTTATGGCACTTTGACACACGACAATAAGATAAGATGGGTTATTCTCAAATAGATGGAAAGATTGTGGGTGATTTCCTTTTGTACCTGAGACTCGTGTGGAGACTAGAGAAATAGTTGAGGCAAATTCAATCTGTAACTATATTAATTAGAATTAACCAGTAACTTAGTATTTATCATTTTTTTAGTTCATGTTGTTTGCATATCTTTAGATTAACTTAGAAACATAGTTAGGAATTGGGCCTAACAATTACAATTTAATTACTATAAAACATGTCTTGTGATGTGTACAGAAGTAAAATGGCCAAAAGGTCATTACACTTCCTTTATTTAAGAAAAGTGTATATAAATGACAATGAAAATTGATTTCTGTCAAGGCCTTTAGAAGACTGTCAAAAGATCTCAGGTTATGTACTCAGGTACACATTTAGGTGCCATTAGTTGAGGATACACATATGAAAAGCACTGTATAAACCTCAGGGACCATTTCACTTGCACATTTTTTTCCTTATATTCACAGAATACAAGTAGACAGCATACAGTTGGGTGGGACTGCCAAGGAGATTAATTTTTCATTAACAAAATTTCATTAGAAGTCTAATACCTCTATACTCCAGTCTGCAAGTTTATTAAGTCCTCCAGGATGAAGGTATTTTCTGTTCTTTACTAACTAATCATCTGGGTAATCTCTGTCTTTTCCTTTGTAAAACTTAGTACAGTTAGTGCTGTACATTTCACAAATGATGGTGGTAAAGAAAAACAGTGAGACTTGGCATGGTAAAGGTAAAAATAGCTTTTGTACCTTTGGTACTGGGTGTGGCAGGTGTGAAACAAGGATTTGCAAGGTATAATCTAAACATCGTCTTTCAGAGAGGTCCAGGCTGTCCATGACTGCAGATGAAACTGGTTCCTTTCCATTATAGTAACCAGGCAATGAAAATATAATGCAGGGAAACAGGCAGCATGCATAGCAGCTTTCATTTCAGACGTTTTAAGTCAAAGGAAGGATTCATTCTCAGGAACTGATTTAATCACAGCTGAAGAGAGCTATGCTTCTACTCATATATATCCTCCTTGAAGCAACACTGTCTGCACTCAGGATGTTGCAACTAAGCATTAAAAAGTCCCTTATGTTAAAGGAATATTTGACTGATTGCTAAAAAATTGAATTCTTTGAATGTGACACGTAGCAGCATGTTGCACCACTCTATGGAATTCAAATTGTCTATATTTGTTGAAAAACTAAGACTAAACAGAATGAAATAGAGTAGTAAGCAGTGAGCAACGTAGCATATTGTTTTATATATGGCAACGGGGGCAACTGGGATTTACCTCACAGAGGCTGAAATATATGCCACTAGCATAGCCTAAACTCAAGAATAAATAGATCACTATTGAGAATTTAGTCCAAGTAACTTAAGCCATTTACTTTACCCACAGGTTAGTGAACATGCACAAGTTGTGATTCACACAGCAACACTCCAGTTTATACTCGCTTTTCTCCCAAGGAAACATTAACATTAACTACTAAATTAAGGAAGAGCTGCTGTAAAGTTTAACAAACCTGTTAAGTTTTTTTTCCACAAATATGTACTGAAATACTAAAACAACCTAACCCAATAACCTTCTTTTTACTAATTCTTGATTTTATATCAATGTATTCCAATGCTTCTAATTTTCAGAAGTTGTATTTAGTTCTTACTCTATGTTGAATTAAGATGAAAATGGAAATGAAATCAATAAAAAATGTCCGTAAGCTACTATTTGAATAAAACTTAATGAAGTATGAATATGGAGCAGTTATTAAAATGTGTTTATCACTGACAAGACAGTGATAAGCTGTGCCTACTCTGCAATTCAAGATTTTTAAACTAGTAGAATTCAGCTTGTCATATTTGCATCATTACTATATTCCTAGTGAAAAAAAAAATCAAATTTCTCAGTTTTGGGGTTTTTTTCACTTTTTTAAAATTTATTGGGAATAAACTGCCTAAACTAGG
Source organism: Chloebia gouldiae (assembly GCA_003676055.1). Taxonomy (NCBI): domain Eukaryota; kingdom Metazoa; phylum Chordata; class Aves; order Passeriformes; family Passeridae; genus Chloebia; species Chloebia gouldiae. Next base: position 2,286,296 of record QUSF01000001.1, read on the forward strand.
ATTACAAACAATTCTGAATCTTCAGAAGTGGCTATAAGTCCTTTCAACAAATCCTGGTACTTTATAAGATCTACCCCTAATTTTGCTAGTCTTTTATTAAATTATAGGCAGTATAGGTAGTAAGTATGCACTGCTTAAGTCTTATTTTAAGTTAGTTTCATAATTTATACTGATATGGGATTTGGAAAAAAAGTTTTATGATGTCAACTAATAATATGATTCTAGAAAGAACAACTGTAATAAAACAGTAAGAAAATATACAAGTTAAAATAATGAGCACTTGGACTTATGTGTATGTGTGCATATAATAAGATTGTAGATTTGGAGTATGTCTGCATTTTATTCTTGTGGCTTTTCCTGTGTGTCATCCATTATTGTTACAGAAAATATTTAAAATCAGAACTATTGTATTGCAAAAATGACTAACAGCGTTGCAACCACCAGGTTGTCCTTATGTGCAAGCAAACCTTTCCTCACTGACTATACAACCAGATATGAAATATTACTGATGCTGTTTGCATGTAGATAACCTCCAAAGTATGGCAAATCATGAAAGCCTGCTTGTTTCTAACACTTACATAAACAATACAATCTTCAATTTTTGTATGGAGATGCATTTTTGATGTGTGAATTTCTTTACCAATCTCTCTATGCTGAAACATCAGAACTTTTAAAAGATACTGCTGGTTTTTGTCCATGATCTTTGACCCTTATGTGGTTTGGTCAGTGTATAAATTACAAAATACCCTTAGCCATGGCTGTTCTCTCAAAGACCAGCAAGAGATTACACACAAATTTAACTGAGACAGTTATGATCACAACAAAAAATATAGAAAGAGTTTTTACTATAGCCAAAAATATACAGTTTTTAAAGTTTCAACTGGAAAAGACAAAATATTTTTTATTTCAACTGAAAAATGCACAAGCCTTGCATTCCTTTACCTCAGTTTTCAAGTCATCGTCTTTCCATACAAAATCACTTTATTTTTAGTATTGAGATTTTTTGCCCTCCAAATATTTTAAAATCCTTTTTTTTTTAATGTATGGTCCTTATTGTGTGGTTTGTACCAAGAAATTTTGAGGCCATTTTCACAGTTCTTTGATATATCTGGAAAAGGGTGATGAAATGCTGTCATGACAATGTAGTCTTTTATTTTTTGTGTTTGTATTTGTTTATCTAGAATGTATTAAAAAGACTGCGGTACATCAGCCCAGTATGATTTATCCTGGAGTTATTGTCTCCAGATTGTCATTTGAACTATGTAATTTGTCAAGGTTAGGCTCTGTTATGTTGCAAGCCTTTTTTTCCTAACCCCAGCAAGAGAACCACTACAATTATGACTTTCACTGGCTTTTCTTTTTGTATTTCAGTAGAGAGCACTCCTACATCTCATGATTGCAAATGAATGCAATTATGAGATCATTTGTTATTTCTTCACACACCATTCTTTTTAGTCTGTGTTTTCTCTCTAAGTTATGTTTTCTTATTTTGCCTCCCACTTTTAGGAACAATATTGTTCTCTACAGTAAGGACAGTTGTAAATGACTGAACAGGACCTGCTTTTCTCACTATAGTAGTTTATCAGCTCTCTATGGATACTGTAGAAGAAACCTGAGACTGAAGAATGTTCCATAGGTTTACATTTTATCTATAGTTTATTCCTATACCAGATTTCTACATGAAAAACTGTGTAAATAATGGAAGGTGTTGAAATGCTTTTAAAGACTCAACAGAGGATTATAACTACAGTGAGAAAATGTTATTTTGGTGCTTAGGTGAGCAAGTCACTTAGTAATGACTATTCCAAACTCCATCTTCTATTTTTATTACCTGTTCTGCCTTAATTTTCTACTCAAGCCTTTGTGTGTTGGACAAGTGTTTGGAATTTCCTTTTATCCAGCCAGGACAGAAAACATCACCTCTACTCCTCAGTGATACAGATCCAATCAGAGAGAAGGTCCTGTAAAGGTTTTGTACACATTCGTGTGCATCACCCAGCTGCTACATCATCCGAGCTGGGTTGGGGAACAGTGTCTTACCATACATTCTTCTCTCTTTCCTTCCTAAATGATGGTAATAAGGGGTGTGATGATCCTTGTGCTGTAGGCAGACTCTGCCACCACCAGTGGCCCAGGTGATACCCCAGCAGGGAGGGCATGGCCTGCTCTTGAGTCACTCTCAGCTCCCAGCTCAGCCCCTGCTGCCAAGGAGTCTGTTCATTCTGCTTCCAGGCACACTTAAGCAAAACCTAAATCTGATAATTCACTTATGGGGAATTTTAGAAGGAATTCAAGATGGGACTTCTGAATTGGTTTTGATGATGCAGGTCAGTTTATTTTTCTTATCTTCTAACATGGGCAGGAAGGGTGAATTTGGCTCACATCATTACAATAGATTCAGAAGGTCATAAGATCCTTAGTTACAAGACCTTTTAAGGATTTATTGACCAGTAGAACACTGCCAACAAGGATATTTATGTTTTTGACTCACCCTTAAATATTTCATCTTATGTACCTATGCTACAGTGTAAGCATCATATCATGATGCACAAACCTACAGTACTGCATTCTAAACTACTTGTTTACCTCAGTAATTTTTTCTATATCTTAAACTCTAAAACTCTAAATTTTCTGTTACTTAGCTTAACGTGTCTCTGCTTTAAACGATAAATCCACGTTCTCTCTTCTAGCACCTAAGTTTGGACGCCTTTTCCAAGATCTCAGATCAAATCTGGTGTTTAATTCTAAGCTTTGGCTTACAGAGCCAAAGTTCTGAGAATTCTTTGCATTTCAGACTCAAACATCTAAAAAAATAAATGTGCTATTAAAGGTGGAAACTGCAGCCTTTAATTGATAGAAACAAACCCATGCAGAATAAAACCCATGTTTTCCAGTGACATGAGGTACCCAAGGTCCAGAGGACAATGCATATGCTTCTCCTTACATTAATTTGGAAGCTCATTCCTTTGGGAAATTTCAGTTACACTGCAAGAACTCACAGCCTGTGAATATCTCCATAAAGTCAGCAAGTATCAACATTATCTAAATAAAAGGGCATATCATCTGAAATGTGAGTAGAGGAGGAAGTGCCAGATGGCCATTTCTCTTCTTTCCCCATAGTCTGATTAAAAATTTGTCAAGCAAGAGAAACAGATTCAAAATAAATTTATTTTGCTGCAGAATCTTACTATTCATCTGTACAGAAATATAGAATACTTTGGAGGAAATTTTCATTTCACCTGTGGAAGTTACTGTCATTTACTTTAGTTTCATTTAATCACATCATTTAATGCAGGGATATGGAGAAAAATCTTCTCTGCTTTTGATCATAAGGGCTAGAGAAAGAGACCTGTGCCCAGCTGGTCACCAACTTTTTATTTGCATTTTGAAGTAATAAAAAAAGATAGTGCCTGCCTAGGTCGGGAAAGGGTGTTGGGTGCTCTCCAGGGAAGGACCTTTCAGAGTAGGTGCTAAAAGAAGGGCATGTATCCTTTTGTTTTGAGAAACAGCAGCAGGTTCTCATGTGCTGCATCTAATATTGAATTGATTTTTTAGTCTTCGTCTAAAAATTCTTACCAGGGCTTATATGCATATTAGCATTTTGGTTAAAAGCAAACCCAAAACCCCCGTTGTATTTTATAACTCAGGCAAGCTTGGATGCAAGAAAGCAACATGGAAAAATCCACCCCAAGGTGCATAGCTGTAAGTAGAGAAAATTTAAGTGGGCAGGAACAATACAATTAGAAAGTAAAAATATTCAAATTCTGCTAGATTGTCCTAATATTTGTTTTTCAACAAAATGGCCTTAGTTTTAGTTTGATGAGGGAATCAAATATTCTGCTTCACTGTGTGGATTTGGAAATAAATACAGTTAATCCAGAACTTGACTGACAGAAAAAATTCCCAATTGAAATTAGTGGATCACTGATAAATGCCAGCTTCAGCCCTCCCCAGAACCTTGGGGAAATGAAACTGGTCTCTATGGAACTCTGTAAGGTTGCTGCCTTTTTTTCACTTTGAGATGTGAATCGATTGATTTGATGAAAAGTAATTTATCAAGGGGTAAAAGCAACAGGATAATTTACAGGGCAATGAGATGATCTGTCATCCCTAAAATTGCTTTCCTGAAATCTAAAACTATGTACAGTCCTTTCCTTGGCAAGGCTATTAGGGGGGCTGCTGTTTGCTTCCCATTGCTTTGGCCACGCCATTTTCTTTCAGTTTGTGATTTTCGGGTCCCTGCCTGCTCATCCCAGGCCAGATGCTGGCAGCCACTTTCTGCATTTCAGGTCTCCTGGCTACTTCTTCCACAGGCAGTCTGAATCTGCATCTTCCTGCACTTGGCCTGCTTGTGCTGCTTCACCTCGCTGCTCCAGCTCTTGGCTGCCCTGGAGAAACTCTGCTCTTGCCTCTTCAATGTCTGTTTCTGCTGAGTGGAAGCCTCTGGGTAGTTCCTTGCTAATAAGGCACTCCCAAAGCAGTCTTTCCCAGTCATTTTTCCTGGTTTTCTATTATTTTTTCAGTTGACTGAGCCACACCTCTTCACCTCTGGTCAGCCCAGGCTTATAAAGAATCTTCATAATTGTGAAATATCTTCTCTTTCATATCAGAACATGTTTATTAGCAAAAATGCTTCTGTTGACACAGCATTTTGAAGTGGTTTAGACCTGCCAATATGTACCATTTTAAAATATATTTCTACATCACATGTCAGGTGAACACCATTTTTTTAGTTTGGCAGAGCTTGTTTTTGTGAAATTTGAGCACTGAACATACATTGAAGGAGGAATTTATGTTATTTTAAATTATTGCCTAGGTTTGACATTTGAACTGTTCACAGAAAACATCTTTATTTTCATTTTAGAAAATACACAAGGTTTCCAGCCTTTTGTTGTCGTTAAATTGTCTTAAATCTGTTCTCTTTGCAGCTTGCTTTTGGTTGATTCTTTTTCTTATATTAATCTAAACTCAATGTTCTTGAACCCATTAATTAAACATGTCTGTAAGGGTTTGCCTATTTTGAACCTAAGATTCTGAGACTATTTCTGAACCAGATATCCCATGCAGAGTGGAAAAAAACACCACAAATATTTTTGTTGTAATAACCCCTGGTATATTCCTTAGGCAAACAGTTCAGCTCTTGGAATTGTATCTGGTAACAGAAAATACACCACTGAGCTGCCAAGTGCATTTAAAAATTTTACTGCTTTATTGTGTTGCAGACAAAAAGTAGTATTCCCTTCCCAGTCTAGGTGAGAATATAAGTGTTTTCAGAGCTTTTCTGTGGTCAGAGATAACTTCTTTCTCTCATATCTTCTTTTATTTCTCTGCCCATGTTTTTTTATCCCTCACCACTACTCTCAAGAGATGCCCTAAATTAATTATAGCCTTTGTAAGACAAGTAAGTTGAGGGAAAAATGAGCAACATAGTTTGCCTCAATGCAGATGAGCTGAGAATTTCCTTGGAAATTGTAATCTGAATGCTGAGTAAAGTAAAAATGGAAGTGTTTTTCAATATGAGTGAACAATCAGCATATTCCTTAATTGAGATCAAAACATTGTACAGCAATACACATATTTTTAAACAGGAATGGTTTTAGTCTTTTTTTTTTTGGTAACAAGTAAGCTTCACTGCATTATAACAAAAAATTAAATCTAGATTTCTTTTCCAGTGACAGAGAATAGTCAGACTCTTAGATCTGGCCCTTACTCTATAATATTTACTTACACCATCAAGAACAGGAAGAGAAGATGTAAATAATTTTACTTTTTTTTCCCCTTTCTTTGTGTCTGTAATTTTCTTGCAAGGATTGCTTCTTTAAAGTAGAAAAATTACCTACTGAGGTTTGAGCATCATTCTTCCACTCTTTTTTGTCTAAGGCAGTCCCACAATATCAGATTCTGAAAATCCTGACTGTTTTAGAGAAAAAAGGTAACACTTTGCCCATGTGTATTTGTAAACCACAAAAAAAAATAGTATATTCTATTCATAATTTAATATGTGGAATCTAACATGAAACACCCAGAAGACCTCACTGAGAGTGAGGCCTCCTTGGGGCACTGATAGGTACATGGAAAGTCTGTTCTCAGAGGAGCTTCCAGAAGGGTAAATCAAGAGACCAAACAAAAGAAAAGAGAAATTTGATGTGACTTGTCCTAGTTTGCAGGGAAAATGACTGAAAGTATTGGGAATAAAACACAACTGGTTAACTCATGGGTTGCTACTCTTATAACTGGAATTCAGTTTTTGTAGACACCTCAAAATGTCATTTTCTTTGTTAGTGAAACAGTCAAGAATAAATATCTTTAGGTAAGAAAAGGCAGATTTTCATACAAATGCCAAAAATGGGTTAACTAGATTTATGAAAGATTAGCTGTGCAAGGTAGCTGAATTCTTTGAAGGGAATTGTGTGAATTGGAATAAGGTTCAAGATATTTATATAAGTTTGATGTGCTTTGATTCTTACATAAGGATAATTGCAATCTATCAATGGAAATATATCTTGAAATATCTGGCAAATAAAAACAGTTTTCAGGTTTTAATGATGTTAATTAATACCTCTTGTTTGTTAAAAACAGGTCTTCAGGCTGCTGAAATGAATATCTGATCTGCTTCAGAACCCTGAAAATTCCGGTTCAAAAGAAATCCAAAAACATTGTGTATACGGAGAAAAGATAGCTGTGAAGAGGAAGGATTGGAAATAACTCATATTTTTTTGTCTTTGTTTACTTCTGAACATGAAAATATTCACTTTTACCTTGAAAATGGCAATCATTCCTGATTAGTTGCCATGCAAGGTCTTGTAGTCTGTTTAACTAATTTTTAATTTTGTATTATTTACAAAAATCAGATAAATATAAGGAAAGTGTATTAGGATGTAATGAACTGAAATCTCCAGGTTACTTTAATGCTGCTTCTATTCTTGCCCTCACATTTCTAGTCATGCTGTCAACTCTGTGAACTGGTACTGAAGTGAACAGGATTTCAGATAGTCTTCAGGAAACCACACTTTTAGAATGTAATAGACATAAGTGATAAAATATTGCTCTGGGATAGGAAAGCCAGAAAAAAATGTGGAGCAATTCCACTATCTGGGTAATGTGCATCTTAATATTTAATATAAATTCTCTTAGGTGCTCATATTAATTGGTATATTTATATATACTGTCATATGTGTTTTACAGAAAACATGCTCATATTAGTGGTTTGATTCAGTGAAGATTGGAAAGAATATTTTCCCCAACTCCCAATAGATTTCAGTTAAGTCTAAGACCAGAGCATCAAAAATTATCAGCCCCTTAACAGTTTGGTTGTTAAATTGTTGAGTTTTCTGATGTTGACTGTGGGATTAGTCCCACAGACAGCACACATAAGGAGCACTCATTGAAACTGCTGAATCACATAAGAGTAGATAATAATTTAAGTGACTTACCTCCAATTAACTGAAACAGATGTGTTCCTGGTCTTGGCAAAATTAACCTGTACAAAATAAAAATGAGTAAATTACTAGTCAGCTAACTTGATCTATAAATTTCTCTCTGGATTGATCTAATGGAAGTTCTGGGTGCAGGTTTGGGCTGTATGTTTAGCAGCTAATTTGCATCTTAACTTGTATTTGCCTTGCTACAGTGGAAGAATAATTGGAATTGTGTGCTCTGTATTAAATGTGTTGACTGATGCTGAAACTGGAAGAGATTGTATTTGGTATATAAATCTGGAGATCATGGCCAAGTTTGGTCATAAATATGTAACTTTCTGAATTCTACAACAGATAGTAAGGAGCATGTCAATAAGTGACAAAATATAGATTGCCAACTATTGTAACAACATTAAACTGACTTTTTGGCATGTATTTATTGCAAATGTTTCACCATTTCTACTTGAAAAAATAGAATGGAGTGTGCATAAACAGAGGTGATTCCTGGGTGAGTAGCGAACAAATGTGTTCAAAATTCCAGTGGGAAAAGTAAGACTTATGTTTGTCTTTTGCAGCAGGAATGAGTTCACTCCATTGTTTTGAAAGGAAGAAATATATTTCTCAATATTCTGGTGGAAGGAATTTATTAACTTGGTCTGTGATACCAAATAAAAAGTCTTGGAATTATAAAGAATTATCATTATAATAGGTTTTAAAACTGTATCAAATGACTGGTAATATGTAAAGATTTTTTTTTTTCTTCAGAGAGGATGAAAGAGGGATAACAATTTTATTATCAAAGCCAGATAATGACAGCTTTGTTACAAGACCACCTACTTCAACTTTCATGAGCTCTCTGGGAAATTGTAGAGTTTTGATGTTGCAGAAAACACAACCACATCTTAGAGGAGAAAGCAGATTTATATTAATGAAGATGGGCTACGTGAACAAAAGATTATGTTTAGCTGCATTGCCATGCCTCATAAAAAAGGGATCTTATTATTGAGAATTAAGGTTGGTGCAGTAAAGGTGTAAGAGCTGCCAGCTGGGAGATGTGCTGCATGCACATGCACATGCATGCTGGGATGCTCTTCTCAAGATCGGGCCACTCCCTTCATCCTGAAGTTCTGGACCAATTAAGTGTCCCAAATAAGCTTGCCTGATTCATATGTTCAGTGCAGGCTGGAAGCATGAGGTCTTGTTTTACAAAGGGAAAAACATGAGAGCTCTGTGCACTATTTTCATACAGGTATTTCCAGAAGGTGGGGTTAACCTAGGCTGTCATGGTTTGCATAAGCAGTACAAAATCTTCCCCAAAGCATTTCTCTGGTGTTATAGCATGCTAATGAATAAAAAGAGAGCTCTTCTGTATTACTTCAGTAGAAGCATTGCTGGCCAGCAGAAAGCTGGCAGGCATGGAAGAGAGAATTCATCAACATTTTGAAAATAGAGACCTTTTCAAGTCAGAAGAAACAACAGCAGGCCTGATGAGACTTTGGCATCCTCTGTGCTTATGACATTGTTAGAGCAACATGTACTCTCACAGGGAGTAATTTCAAGTATGAATGCCTGATTTTATACTAAACTGATTTTAGTATAGTTTATTAAACTAATAAACACAAAATAACATTTTTTTTTCTTTTCTTTTCCTTTTATCTACTTCACACAAGATCTGTGGCTTTCCTTTCAGTTCTAACATACTGTTTTCTCTTTACCTTTGTGTCTGCAAGAAAAACCTCATGTTGAAGAACATGAACAGCAATGTTTTACTGAGTAATAACCTTTTTATTACATTTTATAGAAGGCCCCCATATCAATCATGGACATGAGATGGGAAGGCAGCTGCGAAGGTGAAAACTAATGCAAAGCATGAAAATTATGCAGATTGCATGGAAATATCCTTACTTTACATATTGTGCACAGCAGTGCTGAGCTTCTATGCTGTTAACCTTTATTAAGTTGCTATTGTGGTGATATACATACTACTATGAATAATATACTATGAATAATTTTTCCAAAGCATAAATATGCCTTGAAGCACAGTTTTATTGTGGGTTTTTTTTCTGTTAAAATATTTGCCAAAATTACTTTTATTCTGAAATCTGTGTAAAAACTTTTGTACCTAATTATTTTGACTGTAATTACATTCACCTTAGAAATAAATAACCTTAAGTATTCAATATTAAATTTATTTTATTTCTTGTATATTTTTAATGTTCTCCATTTTTGACAACACTTATTTTTCAAGCGTTCATTCTTTAAAAATGTAGAATTAGTTTGTGACAGAATGTGATGTGTGTCTACAGTTCACCCTTTATAGGAACAATGCTTGTTAGCATCTGTAGTTCATGTAAAAAGAGAGAGCAACTCTGAATTACTCTTGGGGGAAAAAAAAACCAACACCAAATAAGATAAAAAAACATGATACAGCTATGACATTAAAAGGTGGAAAAATTGAAGATGTAGAAACCATACAGAACCTAGGAGACCTATAACAGTACACCATCATCATGCAGTATTTTCCACATATTTTATACATTTATATATACCCATTCACAGTTTTACTATGAGAATTCACCTCTTACCTGCTGCTTTGTTCTTTTGTTCTTTCTTTGAAAAAACATATAATTAAATGTACTACATAAGCTGTAAGAGCATGTTACTCTTATACTAAAATAGGTAGAATTAATTTCTCACATCTAGTGAGAGAAACATTAAATTGTAAACAGCATCCCATTTTGATTCCAACTATGTAAAAAACAACCAAAATGTTTAAAATTGCATGTTGCATCAGTTGAAGATTTTATTACAACAAGAAAAAGGAAACACAAACATTTTTGTGCTGAAGTGACCTTTTACCAACAGTTGCTGTGAATATTAGCAAGGCTGTTATTCATAAATGAGTTATTATTCACCAGCTGTAACAGCAAAGGCAGACTGAGCAGGAACCAAAGAAGAGGAACTCAGTAATGGTTCTCAGGCTAACTAAACCTTTGATTCCCGGGTGTCCATTTGTTTCATTTCATTTGGAAATACCTACTGAGGGACACCCAGGCAGTGGCTCAGACATGCATTGAGAAGCAATTTATTCATCCAGAAGTGAAAAAAGTCCAATCTCAACCCTGAGCCATCTATTTTCAGTAGAAGAAGCTCATTTGAATCAAAAGGTGAATAGACATCCTGATGACCTGGATTAAATTAAAACATGCAATTAAAACTGTGAAAAATGGTTCTAATGACCAGAAAAGATATTTGTAACATCAGAAATTTATTACACTGTGTCATTACATTATAACTGCTGTGGTGAATTTAATTTCTGTGTTAGTTACAACATTTTTCTGGAAAGCAATAAGGTTTATACCTATGTTGTATTTTTGGAGTTTTTTACTTTAGCAAAAACTCCATTTTCCCTTGACCAAAAATAGGAGTTATGAAATAAACAGAAATAATTCTGTGAGAAGGGAACACAGAAGTATGTTTTAAAAAAACTCTCAGATGGAAACAGCCCCCCACCCCTACTTGATTAATAGGCACACATTTGAGGATGAGTGCCTTGAGAGCACCAATGAGCATTAACAGTCCTGAACAGGCTCACCAAGGATCCCCATTAGACATCTGAGAGAATTTCAGCTCCTGTGGATGTACTTGCCTGGACATGATGTTTGCTGCAAGGTTCTATGCTGTCATACTTGTGCACCTGCAAAAATTAATAGTTTTGTATCCACTTTATGCATTAATTCTGAACGGTGAGACAATACAGTAAAGAGAGATTTGGTTTTAAAGTAGAGCTTGTTCAGACTGAACACAGGCTTAAGTTACTGCCTAGGTTGTGGGTAGTTACAAAATTCAAATAGAAATATTTTAATGCCTACCTATATGTTTTGAGGAATTTTTATTTTAGTATCTGACCAAAATACTGCTAAAGGAAATACTTACTAGTCTGTGTAAATTATTGTCTAATTCTAAATAAAGGAAATGAAGTCTTGCTGAAATCAATAGATATGCTGAAAGTATTTATCTCCACTGGTAATGCTGCGGAGGGAAATAAAAACTTTCCCTCTGAATACTGAGCAATTTCTTTATCTCTAGGTAGTTAACTTTGGCGTTTATATGAAACACCTCTAGCAGTGGAGGATGGATTTTCCTACTTGAAACAATAATTATATAAATAATAATTATATAAAACAGCAATACATTTAGAAAAAAAAAAAAAAGCTGCTCTGTATTTTCTAGGGCCTTAGATGCTATGTGTTTTTATCTTCTAATCCAGCAGAAAATATCCTTTAGATTAAGTTTCATTTGGGAGTTTATTGTGATTAGTAATAAAAGAAATGTAATTATGCTTGAAAGCTGAGGACACCTGATGTGGAAATTGTCTGTACACAGAATATATAAAATGTGACAACTGTTTTCAAGTGAAATGAACTTTAAATGTCATCATTTAGTATGTTGTCTACCATTTGTGGAACCATCTTACTATTGTAAGTTATTTGTCATGAGCGATTTAATTAAAAAGGCATTCTAAAAGAATGTGAAGAACACTGGGTCTTACAGCTGAAACCAATAATATGTTAACTCTTTAAGAAATCTTGTGTCATTAGTCACCAGAATCAGTTAAAAGTGACTGGGAGATTTTTAAGGTGCAATCCAGAAAAATTAATGCCTAACATAATTGGAAAAAAACCAGTATGGCCTGAGCTCTAAATTTTGAACAAATGAGCAGAACTGGTCTTTGATGCATGCAAGTATTTTTAATCCTTTTAAAAATGTTTGGAAACTGACAAATGTTTTATTTCTAAGAGCATGAGGATTTGTTTCTAGATTTATTGTAAATTTCCTTTTCATGGATGCTATTGGTGGATCTATATTACTATTTGCACCTAACTTTTGCATCGTATGAAAATACTTTGGCTCTTAACTGTGATTGCTTGTGCTTTACAGAATGCATATTGATGGCATTTTGTAATAAATTTTCTTTAAGGTAGTAAAATGGTTAAGTTTTAGAATTGAATAATACCAAATTTGTTTCTCTTGATTTTAATGCCACCAAAGCAAGTGTTGTAACTTATTCTGTATTCTATCCTTCAGAATATATAGTCTATCTTTTATAATCCCTGCTTTGTTTTATTAGCTTTAACTGTGTATAAAAGAGTTTCTTTCTTAATGTTCACTCAACCTTCCAGGATTTAGGAGACCTTGACAACTATCTTCAAATCCTGACATTAATTCGTACTTAGGTATTGTAGATGGCTGACATACTAAACTGTTGAGTATTCAAAGGCTTTTTTAGATACATTTGTGTAGTCAAATATTCAGATAGATCAATCCACATGTTCTGCAACCTGTGAGTATGGATTTTAGAGGTGGATTTCTGAAGTCTTTATTGTTCCTGCAGAGGTACATATACATATGAATTAACATACATAAAAAATTTTCTTTTGGAATAGAAGGAACTTTTCTAAAAGCTACAGAATATGCTCTAGAATAACTAGTGTTAGGAATTTAAAGTATAAAAATGTTTTTTGTCTAGGATGTGTTCAAGAGAGAAGATTCCCCCTGCTCTTCCCACTAGGTTCATATGTGTGTTTAAGCTCCAGTTTCAGCAAGTACTGTGCTAAACTTCTTTGGGAGTATACGCATTGCAGTGTGTAGAAACAGAAGCAAAAAAGAACAAATTTAGTGGTAAATTCCATAAAAATTGTTGACTATGTAAGAAGAGAAAAACAGATTGCCATTTAAAAAATATCGCTTTTGAGATGGGTACTGGATGTGTGTGAACTGTGTGAGATGTGTTCTCACATATATATTCATATGACTTTACTGATTCCCATGCTAGTGCTGCTCCTGCCAGGACACCCATTCTACCTGGAGTATTTCAACTGCAAATGCAGATGCTCAAGTTATCTCAAGGTCAGTCATGCTTTCATAAGCCAAAATAAATTTTGACAAGATGGAACTTAATTGGGCCAATTGTTGGATATTAAAATTTTAAATTATGTAAATGGATTTGGCATGCAACAGCTATATTTAGAGTCTGCTTTTTTTTTTACTTCTCTTAATTGAGAAATTCTGGCAGCAAAAAACCTCTTGTATATCTGGAGGATGCTCATACTTGGTGATCTACTCAAGAAAATCATTACTTGTGTTCACCAGAAATCCTCGTTAAACAAACTTAAATTTGTTCCACTGTTTGAAAATTGACTATACCTGATGGACTGTAGTGAATGCTTTATTACTTATATTAAACTTTCAGCTTTTTAAAGAGTACAACATGGTAAACTGTTTCATGTTATTAGGCAAAAAGCAAGTAGTCATATAAACAAAATGCAGAGTTTTAATCAACTGGAAATGTCCAGCTGTACTACACACTGTAAGACTTATAATAGTTTAGAATTAATGTTGGGTATCACATGTTTTCATACACACCGGGGAGAAAAAGAATAGTCCATGGGTATGCTCCCTGTTAGCTGAAAAAGTAGCCTGAAATTGAATGATGTACTTCTGATAGCTTTGGGGGCCTCTTTCTTTTCAAAAACAAAGCAGCCAGCCTTGCCCATGCAGTTTCCCAAATGCTGATTCAGGGGCTGAACCCCATATGAAATAACCTACTCTTCACTGTAGATCAGGTAATATTAAGCAAGCCACTGAGCTCTTAACTGGGCAATTAAGATGAGAAATGGAGATTTTAACTTTAAATTTTATGATATGGAACAATGGAGTATACAAGTTCCCTGCTATGTTCTGTAAATAAACACAAAAGCCTGTTTATAATTTCACACACTAGTAATACTGAATAAATGCTCTTTAATGACATCTTTATTTGAACAGTTTTCATTTGTTATGCTTTAATTGTTAGGAATGTCTAGTGACCTGACTTCAGCATTTGTAACTTTTAGGAAGGAAGAAAATCAGTACTTTAGTTAAAATACTTGCACTGTACCATTTCAGTTACGATTGAAATGCAAAAGAGAAAACAATGAAATTAAGTTGCCAGACTATTATACCTGGCAGAGGGAAGAGGAATGGTAGAATAGATTGTATTGAGGCACCCTGAACAGAAAAAAAGAATGTAGGAATCTGATCATTTCGTGCTTAGGAAATATGTTTTGGTCCAACAAAACTCAGCAGACTAGAACAAGACTGATACAGTTGACGTATCTTTACTCCAAAATCCGGAGGATATCAAATAACTATAGGAGGAGGAAAACAAAGTCACTGTAGTGGAAGGAATACTTTTGGTTAACAATAGATATTTATGTTTGGGGCTGGTTTGTTTGGAGTTTTTAATTTTTTTTTTTTACATGGGGATAATTATAACAGTAATGCCATTATTCTAGGGAGTTGCTATGTACTCTTATGGAAAGATATTGAGATATGATGTATTATTTTACACGCACTCCTCAATCTGAGGAGTTTTCTGCAAGTGTGGTAATTTATATTGCTGGTTTCTAGCTTTATTAGTACTTATTCTAAACAGAAGCCTTGGCTCTTTTTTTTTTTTTTAGCTCTCATTTTCTGATGCTCAATCATAATTTGGCTCCAAATAACTGGCATAAAGGGACAGCATCATCTTGTGTTGTAGCAGAAATTTGTGAAGTAAGCTAAGGGCAAACTTGGTCAGGAAGGCTATGGCTTATTTAAAAATAAAGTAAGTATTCCCATATTATTAATCAACCAGAATGCTAGAATAAGCTGTGGTGCTTTTCATTGTAACAAGATAAATGTAGTGTTGTTGGAAAGTTTCAGGTATCACACAGAGAATCACTGGGCTGGAAGAGACTGTCAAGATAGAGTCCAACCCAGCCCTAACAGCTCAACTAAACCATGGCACTGAGTGCCACATCCAGTCTTTTTTAAACACATCCAGGGATGGTGACTCCACCACCTCACCGGACAGACAATTCCAGTACTTTATCACTCTTTCTGTAAAAAACATTTTCCTAATACGCAACCTATATTTCCCTTGGCCCAGCTTAAGACTGTGTCCTCTCATTCTATCAGTTGCTGCCTGGAGAAAGAGACCAAACCCCACCTGACTGCAATCACCTTTTAGGGAGTTGTAGAGAGTGATGAGGTCACCTCTGAGTCTCCTCCAGGCTAAACATCCCCACCCCCCTCAGCCATTCCTCACAGGGTTTGTGCTCCAAGCCCCTCACCACCAGTTCCTCTCCTCTGGATGTGCTCAAGTGTCTCAGTGTCTTTCCCAAACTGAGGGGCCAGAACTGGACACAGCACTCAAGATGTGGCCTCACCAGTGCTGAGTACAGGGGGAGAATGACCTCCCTGCTCCTGCTGGCCACACCATTCCTGACACAGGCCAGGATGCCATCTGGTCCTATAGATTTATGAATAGCCATGTGCCTCCACCTGGACAACAGGGAAGACTGTTAACCAGCCTAACTGGATAACATTCTGCTTCCTGACACCATAAACAAACCCAGGAGGACAGTTGTTCTAAGAAGAAGCCATCTTCCCACTAAAGACTGAGGCAAAGAAGGCGTTAAGCACTTCCGCCTTCTCCTCATCTGCAGTTACTAAGTTCACTCCCTCATCCAGTAGAGAACAAAGGTTGGTCTTACCCCTCGTTTAACCATTAATATATTTGGAAAACATTTTTTATTATCCTTTGCAAAATTTGCCAAACTAAGTTCAAACAGAGATTTGGCCTCTCCAAATTTTATTCTACATGCCCTAGCAACTCCTTTAAATACTTCCTGAGAGATCTGACACTCCTTCCATAGATGACACATCCTCCTTTTATTCCCAAGTTCCTTCAAAATCTCATTGCCTATCCAGGCTGGATGTTTGCCTCACCAACTCATCTTTTGGCACATAGAGACAGTCTGTTCCTTTGCCCTCAAGATCTCTGTTTTGAAGCATGCCGACCTTTCCTGGACTCCTTTGTTTTTAAGTACTGCTTCCCAATAGATTCTGAATAAGTCTCCTAAATGGGCCAAAATGTGTAAATTCAAAGAATGGATCTGAGAAAATAAGTATTTGAAAGAAACATAATTGTTTCTAGGCACAACAGTTAGAGGAGCTGCCGCTCTTTGTTGTATTTTAAAATTCACATTAAAAAGTGTTAGAGATGATTTTGCACAGTCTATTATGCCTTGTGCACTGAGTTTTTAAAGTATAGGAACATGTAAAATAAAATTGTAATTTCTTACAGGTACCACTTATTTTTTAAAATTGAGTAGACATTCATGTCTTTGAGATAAAACCAATTACTTTATGGTCTCAGGACGTGATGAAGATTCATCACAACCTTAGTACATCATACCCAGAGTCACATCCTGTGTTCATTATGTTAAGTTTGATGTAGTTTTTATTTGCTGTATAAACAGGATCCTCAAATTCAAAGTCTTAATAAATCTTCTGTAATCTACATATAAGCCTACTAACCATAGATTAGAAGCTTCCTCAAAAAAATAGGTTCACCTGTGGTTGAACATTGTACATGTTTGTTTATGTTTCTTCAACTTACAAACTAGCCATGTTTCATCCTAGAGGGTATGAATGTTATATGATCTGTTAGGTGTCGTGAATGACCCACACAGCTTTGTGAATTGTGCCTCGTCTGACCTGCTCATGAATGAATCCTTAACTCCACTTATGGCTCCAGATACTCTATAAAGCACATTAAAATAAACCTTTTATTAACATGATTGAGTTGTAATGGCTTAACAAGCTTCCTCCCTTCAGCTAAATTTTGCTGTCTATTAGTTGGGTGGGTGCTTTCCCTGTCAAATTGAGAGATAATCAGTTTTGCTTCAGATTTGAGCTAAATCACATGTATAGCAGATCCAGGATCTGAAGACTTGTAGATTCTGACACTCCTAAAGACTAGTTGAATGGCACTACTGCCTCTTTTATTGCTTCTCAAAAAAACGGACTAATTACTTGGGAAGAAGTTGTCAAATGGCCAGTGTTCATGTCCCTTAAAGTTTCTTTATCCTTATTTTATATGTGTGCATTGAGGCATAGCTTTTTACACTAAATTCTACAAGATAGTAAAGTGGCAATAGAGAAATGAAAAACTTTAAAATAAGAGAGTAGACAAGTTCAGTTTTAGAATGAATTTTGTAGATCCTAGCTAGGAGATAGGAGGATTTATTTTCTTCAGATATGAACATACAGAAATCAAGTAGGAGTTTAGAGAGATAAAATTCAAATTCATATCCTAGGATTTTGTTTTGATTTATATATCCCCTACACCTTTGTAAGAATATGCTTCAATAAGCAAAATTTTTTACTGCTGTTTACTCTTTCTACAGAAAATTAGGGGTTGCATTAAAATATCTGTGATTTTGCATTTAGATTTGCCTTAACTGAGAATAGTTAAGATCTTCACTCACTACAGAAGTATGTATATCTTCTATGAGGAACATATTTTTTACGTTGCGAATTTTTGTGGAAAACTGGTAAATCTTTTCTGCCTGTGTTATCTAAATGCTAATGACCTCTCCCTAATTTCATTGTGAAAAATACTAAGAGTTAAGGGAAAAAAATTCTATTTCCAAGAGGAAAAATGAGGGAGAGAAAGAGGAAAAAGATTCTTACCTTCCATTTCCTAATGGCTCTTGAGAAGAATAGAGCAGAAGAGAAAGATTATTACCTTCCATCTCCAAATGCCTCTTGGTACTCAAAGAGGAGAGGAGAAAGTTTCTTATCTTCCACCTCCAAATGGCTCTTGGTACTTGTGCAGAGGAGAGACAATTTCTTACCTTTCATCTGCAAATAGCTCTTGGTATTCTAGAAGAGAAGAATGCAAAGTTTCTTACCTTCCATCTCCAAATTCTCTTGGTACATCAGGAGACATGAATGTTTCTTACCTTTCATTTGCAAAAGGCTCTTGGTACGTGAGGAGAGGAGAAAGTTTCTTACCTTCCCTCTCCAAATGGCTCTTGGTATCCTAGGAGAGGATAGGCAAAATTTTCTTATGTACTACCTCCAAATGGCTCTTCATACTCGAAGAGGAAAAGAGAAGGGAGGAAAAACTTTCTTACCATTCATCTCCAAATGGCTGTTGGTACTCAAGGAGGAAAGCAGAATACTTCTTACCGTCCATGTCCAAAAGACTTTTCATACTTGAAGAGGAGAGGGGAGGAAAAAGTTTCTTACCTTCCATCTCCAAATGACTTATGGTACTTGAGAAAAGGAGAGGAAAATGTTTGTTACCTTCTATCTCCAAATAGCTCTTAGTACTTGAGGAGAGGAGAATGTTTCTTATCTTCCGCTTCCAAATGGCTCTTTGTATGTAAGGAGAAGAGAGGAGAGGGGGAGGTTTCTTATCTCTGATTTCCAAATGGCTCTTTGTACTTGTGGAGAGGTGCATGGTTCTTACCTTCTACTTCCAAATGGCTCTTTGTACTCAAGGAGAGGAGAAGAGATGAGCAAGGTTCTTACCACTCTTTGTACTCTAGGAGAGCATAGTGGAAAAGTTCTTACCTTCCACTTCCAAATGGCTCTTTGTACTTGAGGAGAGGGGCAAGGTTCTTACCTTCCATTTCCAAAGGGCTCTTCATACTCTAGGAGAGGAGATGGGCAAGATTCTTAGCTTCTATTGCCAAATAGCTCTTCATACTCATGAAGAGAGAAGTGGCTCCACTACCTCCTCCAGGTTTTCCCTAGCCTACCAAACCACCCCTTTTTATCACCATTAATTACTCAAAGCTGCAACCCATTAAGGGCAAGGCTGTTCCTCTACTTTGGTAATTAGTACAGCAGCTGTGACTTCTCAGGGACCTGGTCACCTGTTAAGGTAATTAGAGCTCATCCAGTTTTTCTCGGGTTTCTTCTTTTAAACAGTTTCTTAGCCAGTTTCCATTGATAAGGGGCAACTCTGTTGAATATTTATTTTTTATTTAGGAAAGATTTTCTTAAATAATTCTTACCCTTTTGTCAAAGAAAAAGGGGAAGCATCAGTCATTTTATAGTTGCATAGTAAACATAAACTTGGCATTTGTGCTATACAGGCAATTTTCTGGCTGTGAGACCAACTGATTTATTGGGGTTGAAATCAGAGAGCCAGGTAGGTTTGACACATTTTGTCACAAAAAGTCCAAGATTGTCTAGACAGAGATGCTATTTTTGACTCAAAACCAATGTCTGCCTGCAGATCTTTGTGGTGCAGTAAAATAGTCTGGTACTACATCAATGTAGGTTTGTGTCTAAGCATGTGTCAGCAGTTTTCTGGTATACCAGTATTTGTTACCAAAACTGTAGCCAATTGACAAAGGAAAATGATTACTCACCTTTATTTAATATTCATTAGATCACATTTTGAATACTCCAATTTTGGTTCCCAGTGCAAGACATTGGTAAACTGGAGTGAGTTGAGTGAAGGCCAACAGAATGGTCAGGGCTGGCACACTTGTGAGCAGAAGCTGCAAGAGAGAGGTTGGTCAACCTGCAGACAAGATTGCTTTCAAAACACCTTACAGCAGTCTGTCCATATCCACAGGGAAGTTAGCAAGAATGCAAATTCCTCTTATGTTGAGGCACGGTAGATGAATGAGAAACAGCAGTCACAGACTAAAAGAGGGGAAGTTCCAACTGGAACAAATTGTCCAAGGATCTCTGTGAGGACAGCAAAGCAGTGGTACAGGCTGCCTGGGAAGCTGTGGAGTTTTTGCCATGGAGGCTTTAAACACCTGACCCAACAAAGCCCTGAGCAACCTGGTCTAAATGCTGAATTCCCTATTAACTCTGAGCAGGATGTTGGAGCAGATGACTGAGATCACTTCCAACCTGAGAGATCCTTGGAAGGCTGCCTTTCAAATTCTCTCATAATTATTTTTGTGTTATGCAAGCCACTGAATATATTCCCATTTTCTTAAGGAAGGTCTAAATGCAGAACAAATCCATGAGAAGTATTAATGTAAAAAGTATTATTAATTAATTAATTAACAGTAATGGTGCCTTTCTTGGGCACCCTGTCAAAGAAGCATATTAAAATCCTGTGAGGAGAACAAACAGTTTAAAAGTATTGAATGAATGGAACTAGAGTCTGGTAAAAAAAAAAAAAAATGAAGGAGAGTGATTGTCTTTGTTCAGTTCAATCTCAGGGCTGCCAATTTCTGTAACAGCAGTAAGCTTTGACATATATGCATATGCTTGCCTGAGCCTCAGGGTACATTTTATCAGTAATAACCTTAGCTCCTGGCCCAGGGTACTCTGCCAACATATGCTAGGTTTGAAGGCCAACTCAAGGTGTTTTTTCTCTCATAAAGGAACATTAAGAATATACTTTACCAGTTTACCCTATCTGAATAGGTTATTAGAGAATTTGTTGTTTTGTCTGCTTTTATCTGTTTTTGAGTCTGTACTGCAAAACAATAAAACCAATAATATCACAAAACAATAAAACAAACAATATCACAAACCAAAGCTTTTAATTTCTGAAAATGATGTATATTGTCTTGAAAGTTAATTCAGGTGGTTCTTACCCATTTGGCTCCTTGGCCATGCTGTGTCTCCAATGAGATGTTGATTTTCTCTGAAGCTGCAGTCAGATATTTCAGGTGGGAAGCCTAACAAGTTAATGAAAGTAGGATGAGAGTCACCTTTGTCGTTAATGACATAATTTTATATACTGTTGTATTTTTTGACAGCTCTTCTGTGCTAGAAATTGAATATTAAGGAAAACTGAAGAAGAGCGACACCTTTTAGAAGTCCCAGCTGAGATTTAGTACCTTGCTACTATGTATCAAAGGCATCACCTAACATCTAAACCAGGAGTTAAGCATGCCTCTGATATTTGTAACCAATGATACTTGGTTACAAAGATAATTGATAACCAACTTTGTAACCTCTGATAATTGTAACCAATGCTATCTTGGTCGTGTCGAGTAAACTGGTGTCTTTCTTGCATTCAGGAAACTGATAAATCAAAGCCCGGTGGAGCTGTTATTTATTTATTTTTAAAAAGTCATTATGAACTGAAGCAATTTGGAACACTGAGATAAAAAATATTAGAATGACAAGTATTTCCTAAAAAAACATAATCAATTTTGGAATGTTATGCTTGCTGTGGATGAAACTAAAGAACTTTAAGATTACCTTTAATGCTATGAAATATTTCTAGTGCAAATGAGAACAAGTTTCTGATTTCCATAAAAGCTGTTATGCAGTTATCATGCATAGAAAGTATGTCCCATAATTACTTCAAAATGGAAAGGATTAAAACATACAATATAAAGGAGAGACATGAGGTAATATACATTAGTAAATTTATAAATTCAGGTAATCTCTATGCTCCTGAAAAAACCAAGGGTGGATTGGAAATTAATTTCTCTGCACAAAAGTATCTCCCCCATAAATGATAGCATATGTGCTACAGTAGTATCAATGTACTGTATTCATTTCTTCATCCCCTCTCCTTTTGTAACAGCCAAACTTTGGGGTATGGGATAGAGGGCTTGCAAGTGCTTATAAACCTAAAGTCAGTGGTGTGTACAATGCTTTTAATGAACTTCCAAGGAAATACTATAGTCACGTTTCTTTTGGAAATAATTAATTTCTTCATGTAAAGGTAACGTGGAGGATGTTTGAAAAGGTATCATTTATTTCCATGTGCTTGTCACTCTGGCTTATTCTACTGCTTGAAATCTTTGCTGGCCACATTTTATGGTTGTTAAGAGCATTTATTTCTGTTAAGTGATTTCCAAAAGCCATTCTGATGTTGTTGCTGATAGAAACTGTGGATATTTCAGAATTTTTTTGCTTGTTTGGTTTGTCACTGCAACATCTAAATATACCAATTTTATACTGAAGAAATACAGCACTTTTAAAGGATTTTGCAGTGATCAATGTTTACCACAAGTGTTCAGTAAGTGAGATCAATAATCCATTCAGCAATGCTGTGAAAATTTTCAAGTGCCTTCTGAAAATGAAAAGCAAGTTCTATGAGAAATACTAATCACTGTACAGATGCAGAGCCTTACATTAAAAAAAAAAAAAAGTAGAACAATGAATAAGTATTAATTCTAAATATGCTAAATATCAGCCAAATGATTCCATGCTCATTGAAGGGGTAAACATCTCTTTGGATCAGTAATTTCTTTGTACCCTTACCTAGATCTTTTCCAGCAAGCATATAAGTATGTAGTCTCTGACAACATACTTATATGCTCTACTCTCTTGCTTCACGTATCAAAGTAATAAAATCTTTCTCAGTGTTTCTTCTCAGTCAACATATATAAATAAAAAGAATGAGACTTGCCTGTTGCAAAGGCTTGAAAATATAGAATGATTTACTAAAAAATACTTATGATAAAGAAAATGACTAAGGTTGGGATCAGAGATATAGACCAGGCAGAGATATAGACTGGGCCCAACTTCTTCACCATGGTCACATATCATTCTTCCTAAGTAACCACCAATCTTTATGAAATGTAAGCTGAAAATTCTCATGGATTGTTGTTGCTAGGTTTTCTTCATGTGATCTGCTAATCTCCAGTTGTATGAAGAGCCTAACATTTATGCTAAATAGCTATTGTCTGGTGTCTTTGTGTGCCACATGAAAAAGAAAATTATATCCATTATAATGGCACAATAATGCTACACTCTTATTTCTTTCAGATATTAATAAAACATGATCACTATATAACTGAATTATGCTATATTATCAATGTATAGACAACTTAATTTGAGTACCTTTTGTTGAACTATTTTAATAGAGAGCATGTAATTGAGAAATAAACACTCAATTTCAGATGTAATCTTAGTTATCAGTTTGAATTCTTCATTGATTATTTAAAATTGAAATTATTTAAATGAGAACAGGTATCCAAGAAATGAGGATACTTCTGAACAATTTATTGGTGTTGAAGCCATGAATAATTCAGGACCTGCATATCTTTAAATGACACATCATGAACTAGATTGTTGCAAATTACAAGAGTATGACAATGATATAAGATCACATAAATCTGATATTCATCTACAAAGGTTGGTTGTTTGTCAAGCTGTTTGTGGGTTTGCAGCTGACCTTTAAAATCTTGAGGATGAATCAAACTACAGCATGAACAATGAAAGTCTTTCAACAAGTAAGTGTAATAAATCTACCTACTTAGAGACTGAGGAAAGTATAATATATAAAACTAAAGACAAGCTTTAATAGACATTCAGAGCATAGGGAATTAATTCTGAATATAGCGAGATTAATTATTGCTATGGTCACATTGAGGGTTGAAGATGTATGAATTCATTTGCGTATTTAAGATTCCATACCCTACTTTTAACTGTATCTTGAAAGAAACCATCCTAAAAGTTATCTTTTTGAAACAGAGAAGTTGGAACATCAATCCCTTTACCTTTCAAAATTGTGGTTTAGTCATGATAATTGTGCTTCAGTGTAGAGAAACTCTATTTCTCTTTTGTGTGATTCTGGTTGACTTATAAGCACAGTGGTGGGGGGAATGGAATGAAGAATTTAAAAATAAGAAACACTGTGAATTTCTAGTAGCTGCATTCTTAACACAGTATGAATGAATATAAAATGCAGATTGTGAGATCCCTAGGACAAGGATGCTCCTTGTTTTGTTCAGTGCAAGGTCAGCCTAAGCCTTATAACACTAACTCATTACTAGGGCTCTACAATGCAAAGTGTAGGAAACATTAATCTTGAAGCTAGTGCCTGGATTTATCCTGATGCTGAATCATTTCTGTGCTTATAATATTTGCTTAAGGTAGTAGGATACTTATTGCAGTTTGCAGCCTCAGTAAACAAACTTATAACTCTTGGCATTTCCCTTTTACTGGGCAAAGTAGTATAATTTTAAATATTTATGCACTATTTATTACAATATGACAAAAGGAATGT
This sequence comes from Chloebia gouldiae, assembly GCA_003676055.1. NCBI lineage: Eukaryota > Metazoa > Chordata > Aves > Passeriformes > Passeridae > Chloebia > Chloebia gouldiae. The sequence goes on from QUSF01000001.1 coordinate 2,310,542, forward strand.
TGTTATTCTAAGGACTAATAAGTATTAAAAAAAAATGAACAAGCCTAAACAAAACATTAAGGAAGATCATTAAAAAAATTATCAACTATTGGCAACTTAGAAGATAGTCTCCCACTTTTTCATACAAATTACAGAATTTATATTTTTCTTTCTAGCTGACAGCCGAAAAACATATACTATATGTGCTGATTACAGATGGTAATATTTCCTGAACAAGTTGCTTGCTTTTCTGCTGAAGATCAGGATTGATTTTGATGGCAAGAAAAATTCAAAAGTAGCTGTGTATATGATTTTCAGTGCAAGGAGAAATGAATGTATTTAAAGCATCAGCTTTGAATGTTAAATTTAGTCTTAACATTGCATTACTAGCTGATGAGATATCATGCTTAATCCATCTGTGCCTGAACCACAGGTTGTGTTTAGTTAAAATGATTGTGCTAAATCAAAACTCAATTTTCAGTGTGGTACATCCAGCCAAACACCAAATATAATCATGTTTAAATTGGGGCTATAAAACAGAGTTCTCATGAAATGTGAAGCTGGGCAGAAATAATTTGGCTATGTCCTTCAGAAACTCCAGCTATGAAACCTGAGCTATTTCAGCATTTTAGGCAAACACCAGTGAGTTAAGTTCTCCTTTTGCATTAAAGGAGGGTTTTATCTTGATCAAAATTGAGTTTGGTTATATTTATGAACTTAGTGTTTTTCATGCTTACTGGGACACCAAATAGAAAATAAAGCCAACTGAGCATCCAGCAAAATGAGAGGCTTTGTAGTACATAGGTGAAGTTCTGTAGCACTTGTGACTGTGCCTTCCTCCCCATATGAAACAGGTACATATATTTGTTCCTATTACATAAACCAAACATTATGGTTTATTGTTGCTTAGATGACTATCAAATTATAACAGGTGCTAAATTTACTGTCTAGCACTAATATTGTAATGGGGATTTTCCTGTCACCATGGAAGTTTTCGTATCACACATGACAGTGTAGGAGCTGTAATGCTTTAATTTTAGACTATCTCTCTTGCCAGTATGTACTATATTAAGGGTAAAATGAATACAGTAAAGGGTTTGTCTGTTTTCAATGGAAACTCACATAGAAAAAATTGCATGCTGTTCTTACAGTTTCTGTACAGTGAACTTAGGAAGGCAGAATTATGTAGTAAATTATTACTCTGTGTGTATTACTTTAGAATGGTAAAGAGGCATGAGATAGTGAATGAACTGAACACAAGTGAAACAAACTTCCTGTACTACTTCTGAAAAGAAGAAGTCAAAATAAGTAGTCATAACAGTGAAATATTTGTATAAACAGATTTAAATTTCCACCTAAATGTGCAGCCTGTCTTCTGAAATCTGTTGTTTTTGTCACTGTAGTAAGATTTGTGCTCAATGACGATGTTTAGGTCTAGGGCTCTCTGTCTGCAGTTATGCTTCTACCTTGATCCAGCTTCCATTTCTGTCTGGCAGAGTTGAGTTGTTCTGTCAAAAGTGTTGAAGAGGTTAGATTAAGCATGGCAGTGGATGCTTAGGTTAGCCAGGCAGGCTGCCATGGCTTACACCAAGTATGCATGATACAAAATTTTGTAACATTTGCCATGGCATCTGAGTGACATGGAGCCCGTTCCAGAAGGTTTTTCTAGGATTGCTCAAAAAATAGTGATTATTTTAAGAAGCAAGAGCTGCATTCATTACAGAGACAAGAGTGGTATTTATTACACTGGCATTTGAATTTACAGAAAAGAACAAGTACTTCAGCTTTTCTGTTGGAGAAAAAAAATACTATTGTAAATGCTGTGCATATGGACACAGTGTATCTTGAGCTCAAGAAATCAATGCTTCTAAGTGTCTCCAGTGGAAACAATGTGGAGTTTAAAAAGAAGACTTGCATGATGTTAAAGTGAAGTGAATTTTCAGTAATTTCTCTTTGTTTCTTAAATAAACACCACCAACTTTTTTTTCTCAACTGTTGCTTCATCTTAATTTAAAAATATTGTTACAAAACCTTCCACTTTCATTCCTTGTTTCTTACTACAATTTGTGAGAAGAGGGAAGGATGATGAAAATTTGTATTTAACAATAATTCAGAAAAAGGTAGCTATGTTTTTTTCTGTCTCCTGTTAAATTAAGCTTGAACAACTATTTTTGTGAATATTTGGATGAAGAGGTTAAATGTTTCAGGAAACAAAATGTGTCTGTCTTTGAATCACCAAGTATTGAGCTGTTTTCTGTAATTACAAGTGAGAAATATGGCACTTGTATATCAAACGTCCCCAAAGTTCTAACCAAATAGCGTTACAAGTTTTGGAGAGCTTTTAATAGCAAGAAAATAGTGACTCTAAAGCACATTAATAACATTTGTTATTGTTTTTCACATAAATATCAAATTGCTTGTTTGGTTGAGTATTCTAAAATGGTTTCCCAGGGAACTACTAATACTAGCCAATCACTGTTTTGCTATCTTTCTCATATGACTTGATATCTTGCAACTGTGATGATCCACTAAAACTATGGAAGAGTAAACTGTGCTGAAACACTGGAGAGAAATAGTGTACTGGGACTTCATTTTAAAACAGTTTCATTTTCTTGCTATCTTGATGTATCTTTTTTTTTTTTTTTTTTTTTTTTTTTTATCTCCAGCCTAACAGCTTAATACTCCTTTTTCACTACTTTGATTAGTTTTCTGAATTCTACTGTAAAGAAAAGAACTAGGAATATATGAAGGAAGAGTTTTTCTACTGGATGAAAACATAGCTTTGTCATGCTATGTTTATAACTATGGAATAGTTAGAAATAGTCCCCAACTTGCTGTGTTAGCAAAAACAATGAATTCAGAGTTTAAATCTGAAGTTTCTAAGTAACAGCACTGAGTGATGGGAGAGTGCTAGAAGATGCTGATGCAACTGGAAGCAGTTGTATAGTAAATACACAAGGTTGGAGATCTAGGCAGCAGATCCATGGTTATCCCAGTGTCATGTTCTGTCTTGGACATGGAGAGCAGTTGGGTGGAAGCCAGTCCATCAAAGATCAGCTGGACCTTACTGTACCAAAGAAATATGTCTTCTCTCTAATTTTGCATTTTACTCAAGATTTTGCCAGCCTAGAAAAAAAGTCTCTAAATAACTGGGGAGGCTTTAAGAGCCTGTTTGAAAGAGGTGGGAAATATTTTTACCTATTTTCTAGGTATGGTAATTGTGTTATAACAACAGCTAACTTGTCAGAGAATTTTTGTTTTTTGCCATTTTTGATACTTTCTCTACACTCAGTTGTATCTGGACTTCCTCTCTCCCACTTCCTATCTTTTCCTCCACTCCCCTGCCCCATTATTTCTACCCTATAGGCATCCTCAAAATAATCGATATACTTTGTCCTATCAACCCCCAAATTCATGTTATTATTTGTGTCTGACACTTTTTCCACGGAGGCATGTGGGTTGTAAAATGAGTGTGTATGAGATGTGGCCTTATTTTGTGAACAGATCAATAGTTCTCTTTATTTCCATTTTCTGCCTTATGAACACTGGCATGCTCACTATATTCCATCTGGGAAAACCTTATAGAAGATTTTCAAGACTTTTGTTTTAAGACGCTGGTTCTTCATCAGTAATCCCATTCCCACCATAATACTTTGTATAATAGGTACAGAAAGAATTTAAGGCTGTAGAGTGCATAGGGACATTACTTATTATCAAGGCAATGTTACTTGTGACTAAAGTGATGAAAGAAAAGAGCAAATAATGTTGATTTATTGTGGATTTTCTTAGTCTAAAAATATTAGTTTCTTTTGTTGTAGTCCACTGAGACAAAGAATTTAGGATAGCAAAAAAAAAAAAAACAACAAACAAAAGAACCCAAAAAACAACAACAACAACAACAAAAACCCAAACAGGTAAATAAGTTTTTAAAGACAGGAAATATTTTTATATTTTTTAAATACAGGAAACAATATTTTGGCTCAGTCTTGGCTTCCAAGATGGATAAACCCATGTTTTGGAATATTTAGCATTATGTAGTAGCAAGAATTCACAGTGCATGACTTGGACATAGTGAAAGATGCCTTGATTAACATGCTTATACATGGTTTCTGTGAGTACTACGTAACAGCATAACAAAAAATTGAATTATGAGATCCTGGTTTGACTCACAAAATGTATAAGATTTCAATAAGATTAAAAAAAGAAGCAATGGAGCCTTTTTGTAGCAGACCTGTGTTCCTGAAGTGTCATTTAATGTCCTTCCTATGTCATAGAGTACTGTCATCTCCTAGCAATGAACTTTCAGTCCATATTATAATTTAATTCTGACAAAACAAGTGCTTTTTAAAAAACTTCACTCTGAGATTATAAAGGCCTCACTTCAAGCATATCCTGTTGCAAAACAGGTCTTTAACAGCATTGGAACTAGCAATGACTATGAATTATTCCTGAAAGCAAACCACTGAGCTCCAGAAGCATGCTATGTCTGGTTCAGGGCACATGGCTGTTGTGCTATTTTACTCTGACTGTTAAGTTCCAAAGTAAATAATGTCTTTATCTCATGTATTCATCAAGGCATTGTGCTGTGTCTAGCTTATAGAATTTGGCTTTGCTGCTTCCATTCATCTTCCACTTGTCAGGCAATATCTAGTACAAGGGTAATTGATAAAGAAGTGTGAACTCAACTGAATAAGATATATAGAGTGGCCATGCTTTGAAAAATGTGTACAATGTTATTTGTTAATAATAAATATGTTTTGAGAATGGTTTGTCACTCTGGATGACAGATAACATTTCTCAGTTGGTGCTGTGAGGAAGGTTGTTACAGCTATGAGATGCAGGATTATAGAATCCCTTAGTTAGAAAAGACCTTTAGGATCATTGAGGCCAAACATTTTCCCAACACTGCCAAGTCCATGATGAAACCATGTTCCTAAGTGCCATGTCTAAACATATTTTAAATACCTCCAGGGATGATGACTTCACCTCTTCCCTCAGCAACCTGTTCCAGTGTTTCACAATCCTGTTGGTGAAAAAAAAATTTTTATAGTCCAATCCAAACCTCCCCTGGTGCAACTTGAAGATAACACCTAACTTATTGTTATCACAAACACACTGAGGCTGCCCTCAATCCTCTCATCCAGACTATTGACTGGCCCCAATACTGAGCCATGTATAATACCACTTTTGACTGGTAGGCAACTGGATTTAATTCTATTCACCAGCACTCTTTTGGCATGTTCATCCAGACCAGCTGCTTTATGTTAATGAATGGGCAACAGTCATTATTTTAATATAGATGTAGTACAGGATTGTGTATGTCAGATTGCTTGTGACCGTCATAAAACAGACTGTGCTTTGAAAATTGTGTAAATTCAAAAAGATGTGTAAAGTAGTTACACAGTCTTAAATATTAAACACACTGATATGCATTAAAGTGTTTTGCTGTAACTTAAGTTGCTGCAAGGTTTGAAAAAGATATGTAGTTTGAAATCCAAAGTATGCATTCAATCTTCTACTTCCAAAGTATATAGTTCCTCTTTGAGCAGCTGTCTGCTTGCTTTTCTTTCTTTTTTCTTTCTTTATTAAAAATCCATGTTTTTGTAGCCACTCTTTGTTAAAAAGCACAAACACTAATTGGGAATTCAAATCTTTACTTAATATGTATTTATTTATTTATTATTGATTATTATGCTAAATCTCATCTTCTTGCTTGGCATACAGAACATTTTGGCGCTTTAAACACTTTGGTAAAGAGAGGCAAAAATATGTATTTGCTAACACTCTTTCTTCTTAAATTGGTCATGAGTTTCCTCTTCCTTTTGTAATGCTTAAGATAACTTCATTGCCATTAAGTTATCACTAGAATTGCTGGGGACAAAATTTCTGAGAAAATTTTCTGTCAATGTTAAAACTCCAAAGTCTAACACAGAATATAAAATTGAGAGAAGCAAATTCCTTGCTTAAAAAAAGGTCAAACCTTGTCTTTCTCATAGACATCCTGATAAGAAAGTGCTATCAGAAAGCATTCATTTGTCTCTCAATAACAGACAAAGCTGCAAGTTTGTATGTTTGTCCTATTTGTTTCTAATAGATTGCTGGAATATGCAGAATGGATGTTGGTGTAGGAGTATGTTGGGAGGAAGTGCAAAAGGATGTAAACACCCTAAGTATGCAATCTGAATAAGCCAGAAAGAACACAGGCTTCTTTTTTGCTTAAATTCTGTTATTTAATTTTATAAAATAGCATTCAAGTTTTACAGTTGTTTGACACTTTACCTTTTGTAACTATTTTGAAATATGTCCCCATGGTATGCCTTTTGCATGCCACTTTTGTAGCAGCTACTTTTGCAGTTCTGAGTATGTTCTAGATTTCTTGGTTTGAATGTTAATGCTTGTAGTTCTTTTTTATCAAATGATTTTAGTCTTTAATTTGTTTTTAAAATTCATTGATTTGAGAATGCTGACTATGAACAGGTAGATCTGTGCGTAAAACCAAGCAGAAATCTATGTCCACAGGTAAAATAATGACTGTGATTATTTAACTCTGGGTTGTATAGAAAATTGAGCTCATCAAAAAAATAAAAAGCACTTGGGATTTAGGCCTGAGAGAGTTTAATGCTGGGCTCAATGGCCTCATGGCTACAAAGCAGTAATGAAATGTTTTGCCAAGGTTGTAGTCTCCACTAAAATGAGCTCTTAAGAAGTGTATTCCTGTCTCATAGAAAGCAAATTTGTTCTGAGCTAATGTTTATCTAATTGCTTTAGTTAGCCCCAAATAGAATATTACAGTGATACTTTTGGAAAAGCTGTTTGATTATTCATCTTGTGGGTTTTCTTAGCTCACCTTAATGTCCTTTGTTCCAGTTTAAACTCAGGTTTCTCCTTATTTATATTGCAGACTGGAAGAAGATATAATTTGCATTCTCTAGCAGAGATGTATTGAAAACTTTCCTTCTTTTCAGGCTGAGATGTATATTCTCTTTTCTTACTGACTGTGTCCTTGAAATCCTTTCAAATTTCTTGCTCCAGTTTTTTAAGATCTCTCCAACTGCTCCTTTGATTTAAGATGTGACACCTCAAACTGCATGTTACTGTTCTGATTGCTTTGTTAATGGCTGGTAAAAAGGAAAGACTAACTTAGGTGTCCTCTAGGTTGTATTTCATCTTTTGTCCATTGTCAGGCTGATTGACTTTTCAGCCATGATATTTTACTTATGTTTATCTTGGGATTCATTGTAACTTATGACCCTTAAAAGCTTTCAGCTAGGCAATTGTGCTGAATTATTGTTACAAGACTAAAAGTTCCTTGCATTTACAATTTAAAACAGATATAGTAGTTTGTGGGTTTTCTACTTTTCTGAAGACTCTTCAGCTTCAGGTCCTTTTCCATTTTTGTCTCATGAAAACAACTGAGGTTGGATGTAGAATAGGCTTTTTGAGATCTGCCTGTCATGAACCATTACATTTCAGTGTGCTGATGGAGGATAGTGTATATTTCCAATCTGTTATGCATGTTCCTTATAATGGCCTCATGGAGGATGTGATGTGACTGACTTTTGGTTACACCTCAGACATGACCACATCAAGAGCTTGCTAAGATAGAGATGAGACTTCAGTTGTTTGTCCCCATTTTAAAGATATGTTTCATAGAAGTAAATTAGACTTATCTGCCATGATAAAATTACTTCACCTAATTTTCTTTTCTTCTCCAAAGGCTTTATCTTGTTTAAATATTTGCTTCTGTATTTATTATGAGTTTAAGTTTATATGGCTGTTCTACAATATCTTCATTGCTCCTAAACCTTTTTTTTTTTTAAGGGAGGAAATATTTATTCTTTTTCATTCATCTGGATACTTACAATCTCCCATAATGTTCACTAATTTTTATTGTGAATAACTTGGAAAATTCTTGGAAAAAATATTGAATAATAAATCCAAGCAACTTTGAAAACATTTAAAAGAATTCTCCAACATGTCCTTCTACTACAGAATTTTATCCTGCTGCCTCTGGTGTCTATTTAATCATCTTATTGCAAGTTGTCTTTTTAATTAAAGCAAGCAGAAGAATGCTAACCTTTGCCCTTCTCAGGGGCTTCTTGTCCTGCAGTAGTTTATACTCAGCTAAAATGTGCCTCAAAGTGATGTAGAGGTTACATAAAATGCCTTTGGATTCAAAATAGAAGTTCGATACTAAGGCAGTAGTAGGTTTTTTACAATGTTTGGTTAAAATTGCAGATATATCCTGAGGTTGTATCTGAGTTTTTGCTTCCTCCTTTTCTCACCAACAAGTTAATGGGGCAGTACCTGGTAGAGCTGCAAACACTGAATGCCAAACAACCAGAAGAGCATTACCTGCCACCAACACTACAATCCTGCCCTGTTTGCTACCAAGGCTTGCTTTTCTGCAGGAGGGGAATGGTTTGTTGCAGAAGGGCACCACAGTGGGGGATTTCATTTCATTTCTGCCCCGCCATGTAGAGCAGGTATTTGCTTTGTGTACTGTTAATGTCTAACACCTCTGTTAGTCTGAGTCTTTAGATGCAGTAGGAAAGTAATGGGATATGGAGATAAGTGTATATAAAGCTTTACATTTTGAGAAAAATCAAATTTTTAGATGAGAAAAAGTTTATACTGATTCCCTTCTATAAGTCTCAGGACATGTGTCCTTTCTAATATGCGACTAATAACTTCTCAATTTGCAGCCAATTTATTTTTTCCCCCTTCCTTGATAATGGAAGTTAAACTGGACTTCTGATTAATTCTTTCCTTCATCAAGGTACTTTCATGGTAATTTTAGTAGTTAGAGAAATGCTCACATGGGATTTCAAATACTCTTGATGGTGCTACTTAGAAACCATGCAATTTGAGAGGGAAACCTCATAACCTGGATTTGAAATTTAAAAAATAAAAAATCTACCTATTAGCCAAAGCACAAACAAAATGCAAACAGGAATCCACATAGCCCTAATCCTTACTGTAGAAAGTGATCACAATTTAGGACCTTAGTACTTTTTCACTGGTTGTTTTTGTTGAGAAAAGCAGTATCTCACTTCAGAGAATTTTGAATTCAGCAGAGTCAAAATCTGAATTAATTACTGAGTTTTGTCATTAATTGTGTTGTGTCATCATGGTTGTCTGCCAATGTTGAAATGTTTTCCCAGGTCTGTCCTTTCATATTTGAATGCAACTGTCATGGAAAGTCTTGTAAATCCATGACCTAGAGATATGTATATAATTAAAGGAGTAATTTATTACTAAAAGCATATCTTCTGTATTTTGCTTTCACTGTAAATATGGAAATGAAAAGAGCAATACATATTTATAAAGCATGTGCACTCATAGTCTAACATTTCTTTTTCACAGGTTCTTTCTGAAAATTACAGTCCCTTACTTACAACAACTAGTAAATGCATTTGTGTTTTGGTCAACACAGACCCATATAAAGTTCCTACTGGTGGTTGATAATGTAGCAGAGATTGAGTTTCAGTTTGTAAGCATTTTTCCCTGATAGAAAGTATTCAGTGTACACAGAGGAAAGTGGCGTAAGAGTTAATCTGTCCAGCATTAATTCCAGGCATCTTCTACCTCTTTCCATTTCAGTAATGCTTTTAAATATCTCATAGTATGACCATCCAAATGAAAAATCTTTTTCTGTTATTTGTGGTCTGGATTTTTACCTCAAAAGATTATATGACTCTTTGGTTGGGCCTATTTTAATTTTTGGTTTCTAGAAGAAATATAAGTTCTGCAGTGAAATTTTGATTCCTTTAAGAAATACAGTTCTTGACACCTGCATTTCTTTTTCCAGAATAGCATAGTGAGCTGCCTAATGTAGCTTCATGTGCTTTTTGTTTCTGAACCCCTGCCCACTCCCCACCTCCCCCAAACTGTAGCCTGCTTTGCATTACATTTAATATGCTTTGAAGCAAGCATGCTTCACTTGCTGAAGGCACATCAATCCTAGAAAACTATTTGATACCAAACGATAGTAGTCTTTTCTTTATTTCCAAATGACAGCTTTTAAACCTGTAATTTTAAACCACCTGTTTTTACAGTAAGTAGTAGTTTCACAGTCTGCTTTGCTGATAGATTTTTCTTTCATGTACATGTTTTGATACATTTCTCTTTCTTTTTCCATAGTAGTGGCCCAGGTTTCTGTAGCAACTTCCTGCCTAGTTGGCGTCCCTATAATTATATAACAAACATAAGATCATGGCTTATTGTTTTGTCTTTTCCTCTAGTGTCTATTTTTACTGTGGTGCCAGGCACTCCTGAGCTAGATTGACCAAAAAAATAGAAGTGCATTATGAAATGTAAATTAAATATGGGAGCTGAGATGTTTTAACTGGAATTAAAAAAAAACAAAGAGAAGAAAAAATAAAAAAAAATTTAAAAAATTAAGAACTCATCTCTTGTTATTTATACCTTAAACATGACCTAAAATTTTTGAATAAATTTGTTTGTATCTGAGTAGCTCAGATTTAAACATATCCTTCCTGGAAACTTCCTTTTCATATGAAATAGATATTAAAATTCAGCCTACATATGTGTTAGTCTGGGGAGCTGGGGACTGCTACTAGATAGAAATCCAATGTCCTGTGTCCAGACTAAAAATTATTTGTTTTCCTTTCGGTTAAAATTCTGATATAAATGTTTATTCTACTCTTCAGGTCAGGGCAAGGAGATGCTGTTTTTGCATCCTGAGATGATCTGTTGGGGCTGGTAATGGTCCCAGTTCAGGCACCACTGATAAGAAGAAGCAGAATACTTTTGGAAGAAGCTGTGAAACCATGATGGGGGAGAATGAACAGCTCTGCAAGGAAATTGGTCTTTAAGAGAAGAGGCAAATTCTGAGTTTTATGACTTTTCATGCTAACATAAACTTGATTTTTTTAGATAAGGGTCCATCTAATTCTCCATGTTTTTCCCCCGTATGTTCAGTAGCACTTAATTTAATGTGCAGCCCTTGGCTCTATTATTATTAAAAACAAACCTGCAAGCATGAGAGTTAAATATCGTGTTCATGTTGAAGTCTTATATGTCCTTGTCTTAATAAAAAAAGAAATTTTGTTTGTATGCTGCTTATAGAATTAGATGAAAGTAAAATTAAAATGCCTGTCCAATCTAATCAGGCACAGTTTTGGATCTGACAGCTTCTAATTGATCTTTCTAACTCCAACATCATGACTACATCATGTTCAGAGAAATCTGTATTTGTTTCTAAAAAAATCCACTCCAAAACAAGAAACTAACAACACAAAATCCAATCCCTAAAACCTAAAAAACTGCCTCATTTAAAATAGTCTTTCTACTACTCAAAAAACCACAGAGGGTAAAACCTGTGTATTTTGTGCAGTAAAATAAATAATTTTTTATTATAACAAGAATATTTTGCTGAAAAATGATTTCTTTAAAATTTCATATTTATGAAATCCAGATCTATTTTTCTTAAAAGAAATACATGCTGCTCTGATATTCAGCTATATTTCAAGCTTTTATGTCTTGTATTCACTTACTTGTAGACACGTCTAGGTATATTTATGATCATTTATTACTAAAGGATGTGCTAATTGTATTTGCAAAAGTTAATAAAGATAATTTTTAAATTATCAAATAACTGCAGTTTTGCTCATGCTCCTGCTGAAAGTAGACATTTTGTTATTTTTATGTCTGTGCTTAAGAAAATGCCTGCTCCCAGCTTATATCTGCAGAGGGAATTGGGGAAAGCTTTTTTTTTTTTTTTTTGGTTAACAAATTGGCAGGACCAACATCCAAGTTACAAGGATGCAAGCAAAATAAGGATTATTAGCCTGGGTTGCTCTCTGTAGGAGCACTCCCCAGCCTGGGTCCCTGCAGCCCCTGGGGAAGTGCCCCTCAGCTGCTCTGCAGGCACTGCTAACAGGAAAAACAGCAAAGCAATCCCTACAGTGAGGAAGGAATCCACCTCACCCACTGCAAAAAGACGTAAGGAATTGAATAGAGTTACAGGTTCCTTCCTGAGTCTCCCAATCCAACATCATTGTCAAAGCCAGCAGGATACACTTCATATATTTAGCACTGAGTTAAAAACAAGCAAAGTCTGACAAAAGTAAGTCATAACCTGGGAAGGCTGGTTCTTTGTTGTCTATCAAGGTCCTGGCATTATTTTTGGAGGTTGTTAGAACCACCTTTTTTCTATTTTTTTCTTCTCCTGCCCCCACCACTTGCTCTTAGTAGGTTTCTAATGACTGTGTGCAATCAGTTCTTTGCCTTGTTAGACACTTCAGCAAGTCTAGCATGCTGCCATGTCCTGTTTCTATCTTCTTCTTCATTTTGACTGATACAGCAGGATAAACGATTTTCTGTGATCAAACTGGTGTGGTGTATGTTAATATTGGCTTAACCTGCATACAGATTGTAATTTCTTCTATTACAGAGTTGCTTGATGGTAGTTTTGTGTTTTAGTTATTTTGGAGCCTGCATTATAGTTCAAATCTGTACCAGTATATGCTCCTAGGTGTCATAATATAAAATTAATTTGGATCAAATATAAGGTCCAGTAGACAGCTAAGAGTGTAACAAGATTTCTCCCATTGTAATATTTCAGTACTCATCAGTATCCTGTGATTCATTTCCTTCTGAGACAGGGACTGCGCCTCTACCTGCAAGTAACTCATTATCAGCGTGCTGCACAATCAAGGATGGGTGTATTGGGAAGTGTTTTTCTTAAAGTTCCTCCCATGTGGTTTAAGTTTCCACCTTTGCTGGTGTTTTGAAACTCCAAATTAAATTTCATTCTTTCAATTTAAAATGGAATATTGATTATTTTTGCATCCCTTTCCACCTAAAAATAGGGAAAACTGGTGAGAATCTCACCTTGGGGGTGGTACCAAAGGTGTCCTTGATGTCATAGAGAGAATCCAAAAACTACTGGGGACTTGTTTTTGAGTATGTAAGCTAATCAAATTATTTGGAAGAGAACAAGCTAAAAGAATGTAGCTGTAGATCTGTACTTTATGTTATAAATCAGGTGAACTGTAAGCTTACTGTACAACCAGGAAAACTATGAGACATGAGAAAATAATATTTTAAAAGTAAATAATTGGTGAGGCCTATTTTATGGGGAGAGCTTCCAGAGTTACTGGGAATCAACCGAGTATCTCAAGCAACCTCAGGTAGTGGACATTGCTGTGGAATTAGAGGTTCTTGTACCAGAAGGACTATTTGGATAGGATAAGGAAAGGCTGACCTTTAACAGAATAAAGACAAATAAATAAATAAATAAATAAATGGTGTGTGTAGGGAAGTAGTTACCTGAATATACTACCTCAGCATTCTTGAATAAGGAAAATTTTTTAAAAGAAATAAAAAAATAATTTTTCTCCCTGAAATGGGAAATGTTTGAGAACTGCTGAAGACTAATGAGACCAGTTCTGAAATAAAATGTCAAAAGGAAACATTATTTTTGAGATTTATTTTTCCCTCTCATGTTTTCCTAGAAATGTAATTTTGGTGAGTGCAATATTGCTCAGGTCTTCCTTCTCTCATGCCTTCATAACTTCTGTGTTTGCAAGTTTGACACTCCCAGCGGGCCTGCAGACAGCTGTTACTTTGGACTGCAAGCAGCATCAGTGGAAACTGGCAATTGGATCATTCTATTTATCTGTAAATACTTTATTGAGTGTTCAGTCTGGATCTCATTAACCTACAATGAGTCCTTGGGGTAGCATAGGGGCTCTCAGGTGTCAGAACTACTGCATAAATAAAAGACACAGCAGGAGAGGTCTGAGATAAGGGAGATCCCAGGAACTCTGGCACTGGCCATGTGACTGGGGGAACTAAATTACCAATTACCCATGCAAGTTTAAAATGTCTGACCAGTCTGACTGTTTTAGCAGTCATGCCCCATCCCAACCCTGTGTTCCCAATTCTAGGTGGTGTGGCATTGGGCTACAGGCTCTTGGAGAAGGGTCTTTCTTCTTCCCTGGTGTTTTTTGAAAGACATGCAGTAAAGCACTTTTAAATTAATTGAAGAAAATTGTAAGTGATGGCTGAAACCAAGTTTCAGCACATCAAATGCCCAGAAAGAAAGTGAATACTGTTGAATATTAGTGTTTATACGGGTTGCAGCAATGGTTTTATTTCTAAAAGGAAAGACTGTCAATGCTGGCCCATCTGTCTGCTTTCTTAGTCACCAGTTTGTCTGTTTATTTGAAATACAAAGTTTTGCAGTTAGGTTGGAGGGGGAGGGAGTTAATTGGATAGGGTTTTTTTGTGTAGTCAGTTTTATGGGGGAGTTTTCTTCATTTTTTCCCCCTAGGATCTCCAGAGAGCTGTGTTTTGTGGTGGTTGTTGGCTGTTGTTGTTCATTTGTTATTGTTATTTTTTTGCCTTATAATGATAAAGTAAAGAATTTTAAATGACCTTAAGCTGATTTTGGGTGCATTAATCCCCAGGTGATCCAATAAGGCATTAAGAGGTGATGATTTCAGAAGTTCATTTTTGGTCCCTAAATTCCTATACCAAACTGATTCACAGAGTTTGAGATAAGGACTGCATGTACATGTATGTGTGTAAATTTGAAACTGATTCCAGGTATCACAGGAAACTTTTCCACAGCAGAAAGTGATGAATAATTCAACAGTGGAAAACTATGCAATAAGTTCTGTAACATCATTGTACAGGCAGACTATCACCATTCACCAGACCAGCATGACAAATTGCGAAGATGTGTCCACAGAAACGTAGGCCAAAAAAAGGGGCTTCTAGTTTGGTATTAATTTAATGTGCTGATTTTTCAGGGCTTGGTTATTGACCAACGTGATTAATTATCCTAAATTTTATCCTTCCCCAGTCTCAACAGCTGCTTTTCTTAATGGGGTTAGAAAAAACTGGGAGGATTGTGTTCTATTTGAGTGGATTTTAGAAAGAAAAGGAAAAAAAGTGGTTCCTCAAGATAACTGATTATCTCAAAGAACAATGCAAGTGTAAATACCACTTTTTAGAGTCCTGATATAACTGCTAAAATATAGACAGCTCCTTCTTAGTTTGTTTTTTTTTTATTATCCAAAATGTCATTTCTTTTTAAACCTGTATGGATATAAGGATTACAGAGGGAGGAAGGTTTTACACATTGCAGAGAGATGCTGAGACGTTTTGGCATCAAGTTTTATGATGAACTGACATATTTTCTGGCAGAGGGAGGAGAGTTTAACTGATCAAAAAATGTCATTAATACTTTCTAAAAATATAGAACCTTATTAAAGTAAGAGCCATCACTCTACATGAATCTCTGGAAATCTGAGTCTGCAGTAGACTAACATGTTCTATATAGCCCAAGGAATCCATCCTTTTTCATCCCAACCTTTCTACTGCAGAAAAAAAATGTGAGGATACCAAGATGATCTAACTCCTAATGCTTCAAAGCAACTTATGAAAAATGTGGTGGTTTTTTTTTAATAATCTCTTTGCTATATGACAACCTGATTGGGTTAGGAGCAAAATGGGAGGGAAAGCAATAGAACTATTAAGGCAACTATGCTTTTAAAGGAAGGAAAAACTAGAGTCTTTTATATCTCAGTGGTACCAACCCGCCGATTAAGTTTTAGTAATCCTTTCCTGTATTCCCTCTCCCTCTTCCAACTCATTTTCTGTAAGTACTGTGCAGCTGTGACTATAAGGTAGATGTAAATTCTTGGACAGTTTCTGAGGATTAGCTTCAGGTTTATCTGCCTGATACATATCTGCTCACTGGACTTCTGTCAGCCTGGTCTGCACTAAAGGTGTGTGACTGATGCAGCTGAGCACAGAGGCAGGAGAGGGGATCAGAAGTGGTAACACAGTGCCAGTGGTGTTTCCTCCTGCTCTGGAGCTGGGCAAAGCTGTGCTCACACCTGCAGAGAGGTCATGTGCACACATTTGTGCAGTGGGAGCATTGGCAATAGCTCCTTTCTAGAGCTCTTTAACAACTGGAGTGAGAATTTGCCATAAACTAAATGATCCAGTTAGCCATGAAGAAGAAATTACTTGGTTTTCCTTTTATTTCTGTTCTTTACTCTTTTCATCTGTCCTGCCTTCCCCTGACCCCCATTTTAGTACGGATCCCTGTGTGCCTGAATTTCTGTTTTCCCTCTGCCTTTGAACTACATCACCAAGTTGCTGCTTCCACACTCCCTGAGCTCCTGCAGCAGGGAACATTGATTGTTCAGTGCAGGATATATCTTTACTTTCCTTTTTTGTACGTGAGGTGTAGAATGGAGAAAAGGTGTTAAGAGCAAAGTCTGATCAGACACTTTGCGAGATGAGATAGTAGCAAGATCAATTTTTTCATGTGTTGCAAATGTGTTGGTCTCTTCTCCCAACTAACAAGTGCTAGAACAAGAGAAAACAACCTGAAGTTGTGCCAGGGGAAGTTTAGTTTGGATATTAGGAAGAATTTCTTCAATTAAGCAGTAGTCAAGTATTGGAACAGACTACTCAGGGAAATGGTTGGGTCACCATCCCTGAAGGTATTTAAAAGCCATGTATATATGGCACCTATGGACATGGTTTAGTGCTGGGTTGATTGTTGGAATCGAGGGTTTCAGGTATCTTTTTCAACATAAATAGCTTTATGATTCTGTGATGCTAAAGCTCCTTGTTCAATATCACTGCAAATATGGTTTAAACACAGTGGACATGGGATGCTGCAGCTCTCAAGACATGTAGTAAAACGGGGAAGTTTTTTAATAATGCAGCTGTAAATACTTGCTAAAATCTTTGGAGATTGAAGTCTGAGATATACAACTTGCCCAAACTGGAGACATGTTTTCCACAAAATGAAGAAACATGGAGATTTCTATCATGGAGTCAAACCCTTGTTATGTTACATCCCTATTGACAGCACTTGGACTATTTTTCCTTCGCAATTCAGTTTATAAATCACATATTTGAGAGTTTTACTGAAATGTCTAAATGGCTGCATGTGTCTGAAAATGAGGCCTTGGAAAAGAAATTATTGAATAAAACTTACTTGGGTAGTAACACACTACTCACTATGCAAGTCCTGCCATTGCAATCTAAATAGTTATTTTCTCTGAAACAAGCACAAGTTAATCTAGTTCAGATATCCTTCTATAAGCTTTAACAATACTTTCTTTTTAAAATTATTAATCAAGATGCATTTATATATGGATATCTCTATCCAGCATAAAATAATAAACGTTTTTATATTTATCTAGCTCTGAAAACTCTTATCATTAATCATTTTTTGCTCTAAGTGTCATACATTGGAAGAAGTTGTAACAAGTAGCTTTGTTTTACAAGTAGTAGCATAAATATGACATTATTTATCATATTACTTAATTAGCATTATGAAATGCAAAAATGATGCAGCTGTCCACATATCTTCAGGGAATTTAATTAATTTGTATATTTAATCAGACTTAAGACATCAGTTACTTTTTCTGTAAAATATTTATTCAGTCAGCACAGTTTTGACATGCTAAAAAAGATATCCCCATTCTCATTGTAGTTATTCGTTTATTCAGAATAAAAGTAAACCATTATAGAGAAAAAATAATTTTCCTCCATCCATTTTCCAAA
The DNA here is from genome assembly GCA_003676055.1 of Chloebia gouldiae. Taxonomy (NCBI): domain Eukaryota; kingdom Metazoa; phylum Chordata; class Aves; order Passeriformes; family Passeridae; genus Chloebia; species Chloebia gouldiae. The sequence continues at coordinate 2,328,086 of QUSF01000001.1, forward strand.
GAAAGAGGGATTTCATTTGGGCACTTGTGGCAAGCACATTTCTCTCCCTCTCAGGATTTTTCATAGAGGTGCACAGAGAGAAATGGAAGAAAAAACAACTTCTGTTTCTGCTCCTTGTTTTTCCTATGTGGAATGTGTTTGGAGAACTGTTTAAGTGGAGTGAGTGCTTGATTGGATTCTGGTGAGGATTGTTTGAGCCTGATGGCCAATCCAACCCACCTGGGGCTGGACTCTCAGGAGAGGATAACGAGTTGTGTTAGAGTCAGAGAAAGTAATATGTAGTTTTAGTATCCTCCTTTTATATAGTATATTAATGTATTTTAGCATAGTTATAATAAAGAAATCATTCAGCCTTCTGAATTGAGACATCATAATTTCTTCCCACTGGGTTTGCCTACATCTACAATAGGCACTTACTGAGGGGTTTTACTAGTCTCTTCAGTCTTGCTTTAGACTTAGACAATGCTATAATTTGTTCAATCTTCACATGAGATATTGTGGTCAGTAAAAACTAATACAATTTATGGGCCTCATGAGAGTTACCTGTGCTTGACACATGTTTGATACTTGATTATGGTCAGTTTAATAAGTGAAGATAAGGGGAGAGAGGAAAAAAGAAGTGATGTAAGGACATCATTCATCACCTCCTTCTTCATAAGCAGACTGATGCCCAGCCAAGTCTACAAGTAATGGTTATTCTGGAAGACAAAATTTTTTAATGCTACTCAGTGTTACTTGGTGTGCAATACTCCTTTGGCAATTTAAGTGTCCACTGGCTGGGCTTGGGAAGTGTAGCAGAGTGAGAAAAAGAAAAAAACTGTGACACTGTGGAAACACTGTTCAGCAGGAGCGAAAACATTGGTGTGTCACTGACACCATCCCAGTCACAAATCTGAAATACGGCATTCTACAAGCAACTGCAAAGAAGCTTAATTCCATACCAGCCAGGCCCACTATAAAAGTGTGACTAAAGAACAGATTCTTTTTTAAATTTTAATACATCTTTGTTCATCTTGTTCCTTCTGCTTTGATTAGCTACTTGGAATGCCTTGTTAAGTTTTCCACCATCACTTCGGCTCCAGTGAGGGGAGAAAGATTACAGTACAAACTTCTTTTCCACAGCAGTGGATAGACAGTTTCACATTTTCTGATTATTTTTCTTGTAGCTACATGAACATCTCTTGGTCCTTGTCCAAATACTGTGTAACAGCTCTTCATGCTTCTTTGACAGAATCAAGGGGTTCATGATAATCATCTAATTTTCCCACTGGGAATCTGCCAGTGCTAAGACAACCCTATGGTTTAAAGGGAAGGAATCATAAAGTCACAGAACCTGTTCTGTGAATGTGCAGTATTCGATTGTCAATAATGATGAGGAAATAAGGGGGAAATGTAGGAAAATTTTATCTTAATTCTGTGCAATTAATGTAATTCTACCTGGGCTTGCTTTACCTTCCTCTGTGTCTGGTTATTATTTATTTTTCATTTTCAATCCTGTAAAGAAAAATAAGTTACATTAAAAAATGTAATTATTTATAGCACTGGACTTCAAATAATATTTGTGAATTCAACTCCACTTAAGTTAATAAAACCTTCTGCACACATGTAAGAGCACAATACTCCATTGTGAAGAGAACGAAACATCTAGCCTTGCAAAAGTTTTCTTTTATCTCTTAGTATTGCTGGACATGCAAAGACCTGAGCGTTCAGTTTCTCTCTTCTCACTTTGAGAATATTTGTGAATTCTGTAAATAATGGATGAATAACCTGCAGATTGAACCATAGTTCAGGATTTTTGGAATGGATTTAAAGCACCTGGTGCCGAAGAAAGTATGAGTACATTGTAGGACAAAGTGGTGCTTCTACCTATTGCATAAGTTATCATAGGAATACAGTGCCAATAATATACTCTTTCTTCCCGCTTTTAATTTTCAGGGTACCTTATCCTGTGGAAGAAAATTACTAAACTGCTGCTTTTACTTTGTGTGTGTTCCAGAGGGGTTGATTTGACAGTTTTTACCACCAAGAAAAAGCTCCCATGAGACTATGCCGCCACCCATGTGTCATGATCCAGTTATCAAGGGTTATTAGAAATGCCTCTGCCCAAATTAAGGTGCAAATGAAACCATATGCCAGTGATAATAGTATGGGTTGTATTTGATAGTAGATATGAGAGAGAGAGAGGGAGAAATAGGAAATAGATGGAGGGGACAGAAAGAGAATAACAGGGACAGAATAAGGCAACTATCACCACTCCATGGATTCCAGTGATACCCCATTGATCCTCTCCAGCAGGTCTCCTTGGTGATGAAGGTCCCCCTGAAAAGCATAGAATCTGATGGGTTAATATACACTGGGGCCAGGTAGGAAAACCCAGGCACCTCCCTGGGTGGAGTGGGGGTTAGTTTGCCATTATCTCTTGTAACAAGCTCTGGGTTTGTCATGTCATGTGCATTCCTGTGGTGCAAGGCTTCAGGAATGACTCTGGGGAGTGCTTTCGGAAGTCCTGGATGGATTATGACACCCCCTTAGCTGCCTCTCACATGAATGCCCCATGGATGTGGCCTGTGGGGTTGGGGGTTTCACAGTTGGGCCAGTTCATATAAGGGATGATGGGTTTTCTGCCTCTGATCAGAGATTGCACCCAAAACCTCCCCCTCCAGCCCCTGCCTCCTTTTGGGGTGAGTAAACCTGGCTTTTGTGGGCTGTGGTCTCGCCCACCCCAAACTCAGCCAGGGAAGAATCTCTGCTGTGTTTGGCTTTCTTGTGGATGCATTCCTCTCCTTCAACCTTGTTTGTGTCTACGTAGACCTGAGGTGGTTAAGCGATGGGTTTGCTCTTTATCTTGTCTAGGCAGCTTAACTTGCAGCCCAAGGTTCTTCAGGGAGGCATCAGTGGTTGTAGCTTCTTTATACATTTTCTTTCCTATAATGAGCTAAACTTCATAACAATGTTTAAGGCATGAAGCATTTCAGCCCCTGACAATGTGTCAGGCTGCAGGGTGTGCTCTGTTCTTATGCCAGTATGGGGCAGCATCTGTGAGCACATGTGTGGGACTGGATCACAAACGCTATTTCCTGGGGCTCAGTATTGGGGATATTCCTGTTTAATATCTCTATCAATCACCCGAGAGAGGGGATCAAGGCAGATCAGTGACTTTGCAGATTAGATCAAGCTGGGTGGGAGTGTTGATCTGCACAGGAAGGTTCTGCAGAGGGAGCTGGACAGGCTGGATCAGCTGGGTTGAGGCCAGCTGTGTGATGTGAAGTTCCAGGTCCTGCACTTGGGTCACAGCAATCCCCATGCAGCAGTACAGTGTAGCGGGGGGCAGAGTAGCTGTAAAGCAGCTGAGCAGAAAAGAAGCTGGGAGTGCTGGCTGACAGCAGCTGAACATGAGTTAGTGTGTGCCAAAGTGGCAAAGAAGGACACTGGCATCCTGGCTTGAGTCAGAAACAGTGTGGCCAGCAGGATCAGGGCAAGGATTGTCCCCCTGTACATGGTACTGGTAAGGCTGCATCTCAAATCCTGTGTCCAGTTCTGAAACCCCCAATACAGGAAAGACACTGAGGTTCTGGAACATGTCCAGAGAAAGGCAATGTAGCTGGGGAAGTGTTTGGAGCACAAGTCTGATGAGGAGAGGCTGAAGGAGCTGGAGTTGCTTAGCCTGGAGAAAAGGAGGTGACCTTATTGCTGTCTACAACTCCCTAAAAGGCCATTGCAGCCAGATGGGGCTTGGTCTCACCTCCCAAGTAAGAAGTGATAGGACCAGAAGAAGCAGTCTCAAGTTGCACCAGGGGAGGATTAGTTTGGATATTAGGAAAAATTTCTTCACCAAGAGGTTTGTCAGACTTTACAGCAGGCTGCCTGTGCTAGTGCTTGAGTCAGCATAGATATGACACTTAGGACATGGTTTAGTGGTGGATTTGGGAGTGCTGAATTAATAGTTTGACTCAATGACCATAAAAATCTAACCCAACCTGAGATTCCCTTATTCATTTTTATGATCCTACAAGTTCCAAAAGCAGGTATACTTTTAGCAGTTGAGCTTTATATTTTGGTGATAATAGTCCACTAATTTTTTGGGGGTTTTTCTGTTGTTTTTTTTTTCTTCAGCAGCTGCATTTGTGATCACCTAGTGCACAACTGTAAGTTTTGTATTCTTGTACAGAATGTGAGGAAGTTTACAGATTGTTGTTGGCATTCTCTTTTAATAGTAAGTTAATGAGTCTCTTAGGAAAGATGGTAGTATGTGGCCACAGCTAGCTGCTCAGAATCTTAGTTATGTGTAAGTGTACGACTGTGATAGTAATTTGTAGGCCTGTTTATAGAGAACTAAATTTTCATCCAAATATTTATGATCTCTTGGGTCTGTTAATGCAGAGTTTGAAATAATGTCTGTAAAACATCTCGGCTCCTGCATGAATGTGTTTAAAAGTGTTCAGTGATAAAGACTTCTGGATAGTTTATAGAGGACAGTTTGAGTGTCAATAAAGTTTTTATTCATTTGCATTTATAAGCATTAGATTAGACTACAAAATTTCTTTTATAAAGCTTGTAAAGCCTTTAAACTTAGAGAAGCCTTTGGCCTCATTAAGATGGTATGACGAGATGCAGGTGACAGCTTTGCAGCAGGAGCAACTGGATTGTCTGAATACCTGAGGGGTGTGCGGTGGCAGGAAAAGGGGTGTAAGGGATGGAATGGAGTCTGGGCCAAAGCTCTGCCTTAAACCTAATAGCAGATCCCTGACAGAAGAAGATCCCTCAGGGAAGAATGTGAAGGCAGGACAGGTAGAGATAAATCCTTCTCCTAATAAATGTATCTAACTTCTGCCAACCTCTGTCATTGGATATGTATATATGTATACTTTGTCTGTATATGAGCATATGGGTGCAGTGAATGGTATTTTAGAGAAATACTAATGTGAAAATGTGAAAAATAATTTCACATTTTAGTTTGCTCTCAGTGAAACTGTGTCAAGGGACTAAAAGCATAATAAGTAAAGTGCTTGGGATGCAGACCATCCCACTTCCGAATTTGCTGTTCTAGGGGTTCTGAGTGCACTTCAGTTGAGATTTTCTCTGTATGGCTGCAGCTGTGCATCGTCCCTGTTATATTGGCTGAGAAAAGGCTACTGTATGTCTTGAATACATTAATTCAAAATGCAAATAAGACAGGTCATTGATTTGAAATTTTGCATATGAAAAAAATCTATGGAAGGAGATTATTTTTATCTTTTTCAGCAGGTTGAAGGAGGTGATTCTGCTCTTCTACTCCAGTCTGGTGAGACCCCACCTGGAATTTTGCATCCAGGTAAGGGCCCTCAGCACAAATAAACATGGACATGTTCAAGTGGGTCCAGAGGAGGACCATGAAGATGATTAGAGAACTAGAACAACTCACTTTGAAGACAGGCTGTGATTTGGAATTCTTCACTCTGGAAAAGTGAAGGTTTCAGAGAAACTTGTTTGCAGCCTCCCAGTACCTTAATGAGGCTTATTAAAAGGAGCACCTTGTCCTGATACTTTTTATAGGAGCAAATAGCAACAGAAAAAGAGGAAGTGATTTTAAATTGAAAGAGGATAAGTCTAGATTAGATATTAGGAAGAAATTCTTTACTGTGAGGGTGGTGAGGGACTGGAATAGGTTGTCCAGACAGGTTGTGTCCTGGAAATATTCAAGGCCAGGTTGGATGGTCTGATTTAGTGAGTGGCATCCCTGTCATTGGAAGGAAAGTTGGAACTAAAGGATCTTTAAGGTCTCTTCCAACCCATAAGATTCTATGATTCTCTGGTGAATTTTGCATATTTCTGATGTAGAATGGGAGACACTGTTTAAGCATTTTCTATATATGCTGCTCTATGGTTTCATTTTGCCCTTAGTTTCCAGGAAGAAACACTAAATGCAAATCATTTTTCTTTATTTGCAATAGGTCAAACTAATTTAGCTAAAGTTCACACCTATCTGCATAGAAGATTATTGTAAACACAATAAAATTCAAAGGTCATTTCTGTGACTGAAAGAGGATCAGAGGTGCTTTCTGTCCTATTTTAATCCACTTCAGAGCATTGTAATGAGTTTAGTAAAGGGTGAAAGTCCAAGACTAACCCTTGTCATTGTCCTTTATATAACTCCATTAACTATTCACTGGTCTGGCATTATAACATGTTCAATGGTGAATGAAGGAGAATCTGTCAAGGGGAACATAGTTAGTGTATAACAGCTCCTGATGTATGCTGATTTTGTTGATATGTTTCATCAGTTGAACAGTAGCAGCTTAGAAAGCAGAAGTCAATCTCACTCTGGCAATGGAGCCTTAATACTTACAGCCCATTACAAAGGTGAATGCTGATCTTCAGAATCAGGCTGCAAAAGCACTGTGCTTTACATAGTTTCCAAAATAATCCTGAATAACAGACCTGTATTTTTGCTCTTAATCTGTTTCCTGGTGCTTAAACATTAACATATTTTACTTGTTTCTGCAATATGCTAATATTGCTAAATTTTCCTTTTGCTTAACAATCAGAATATTTGCTGTGGAGCTGGTCTAGTCCAACTGGGCCCCTTTGGAGCAATGTAAGTGGAGACTATTAGGACATGATACTGTTCTTGGCTTAAGATATGAACACATTTGTGAATTGTGAATAAATTTAATTTAACTACCTGCAGGTAATCCTCTCTTCAGATAACTGTTTTTAGTACAGATGGTCAGAAAAGCCTATCCAAGATTCACTGTTCAATAGTTTGAAAATAACAGAAATGAAGACAACTGGATGTAATGTAAAATGCAAATTATTTATCCTCTCCTGAACAGATCTGTTGCTCTTTATTATTGAAAATGGTGTTTAACTCTAGTTTTTATGAAGAGAGAAGACTTATAGAGAAATACTTAGGTTCATTGTTTTACATTTTTATTCAGCTTTGTTTTTCTTTTATATTCAGCTTTTAATTGGATACAATGACCTCAGGTTTTGACTTAATTGTGATGATGTGTGCAAAGCTGCTGAGCTCTGATAAACGATAAGAACCATGGAATCAGAGAATCGTGGGCTATTTCGGTTGAGAATGACTCGATTTGCACTAATTTTCAGACCTTCAATATTCTGCTCAAAAAAAAAGGTTTGTATAATTTTATAAAAGGGTTGATTTTTCTACAGTTTCTGTATAGACTAATAGAATCAGAGAACATCTTAAAAGAGACCTTGAAGATCATCTAGTTCCAAACCTCCCTGCAACAGGCAGAAATGGTTTCCACTAGACCAGGTTGCTTAGAGCTCCATCCAACCTGGCCTTCAACACTTCCAGGGTTTGGGCATTCACAACTTCTCTGGGCATCTGTTCCAGTGCTTCTTGGCCCTTATAGTAAAGAATTTGTTTCTAATATCTAATTTAAACCTACTTGGTTTCTGTTGAAGCCATAGCCTGTTGTTCTGTCACTACATGCCATTACTAAAAGTCCTCTCCATCTTTCATGTAAGTCCTTCAGCTACTGGAAGGGCACAATTAGTTCACCACAAAGTCTACTCTTTTCTAAATTGGACAAACTCAGTTTACTCTGCCATTCCTCATAGGAGAAATGCTTCATCCCTCTGATTAGGTCTGGACTTGCTTCAACAGGTTGATATCTTTCTTGTGTTTGGGATCCCAGAGCTGGATGAACTACCCAAAACACCATTTTCTCTTTTCAAAGCCAGCATAGTCATAGCTATGGATTTACAAGGCCAAGGCACCCTCCTAGATCTATTGCACATATTGCACCCTGCAAAGCATCCCAAACCCCAAACAACAAACCCAAATACCCAATCAAACACTAACAAGAACACAAAATCCTCAAATCCCGTCTGAAATGAAAGGAGAAATATCCTTTCATTAAAGCCTTGAAACTTCCAAGTTCATCTAACTTTCTTCTGAAAGACTTTAACTGTGCAGTCATATGCAGATTAATAAGGAAATTTCAGTCCTGATACAGATTGTTACAGCATGTGATTCTTCCAACTAATAAAATGCCAGTCTGAAATTACCCAGTTGAATTGATTAACTCTATTGCAAAGAGGCTAACAGTGTTTCCATGGAAAAACACAGCTCCATCAATAAGGTTTCTAAGCTTTATGGTACACCCCGAAAGGGAATTGCATCCCTAGCGGATGAGGCAATTAATCTCTGCTTCCATCTCTTCACTTGGAGACTTCTGACTGCATTGAACAAAGCCCTTTAAAAGCAATAAAAAAGGGTTGCTCCCTGACTGCTCCTACAGAAATTTATAGGGCATTTTTCGCACAAAGACATTTCCCAGCGGAATGTCTCTTTTCACTGGTGGACTTTGGAAATTGCATTAACCACAAAGCAAGCACCTACATACGTGAACCGAGTGTGTTAGTATTCTATAAGAATGGGATATGAGATGCCACATTATATTTGGATTATTAGAAAAGCCATATACTGAAAGCATTTAATGAGTATGCTAGTAAATGTGACAGATCAACAACAGCAGTATTCGATTTCACATTAATTTATTGCTTGTGAAGAACAGATATATTGTTTTTCAGACACATCTGTATTCCTCAAAGAAAATCAATTCAAGTTGAAAGAAAGTTGAATGTCAGGAAGAAGATCATTAGGTGTGATAAATGCATCTGTGAATGATCTGAGTGTGCTTGCTGAAAGAGAAGAATTTCAGGAGACTGAAAAAAGGGAAAAGTTTTCAGGTTTGAAAAGTTTCTTGTTTGCAATATTAGTGCCAACTGACGTGTCTCAGAGCTTTCCCTGGAAAAACTGGAAATTATTTCCTCTGATGCTATATGCCTGTCTCTTGGCTAATAAAAGGGGCAAATGGATTCTGGTGTGATTAAAAGTAAATGTTTACTTTAATTAACATTAGCTTTGCAGGACAAAATCCTTTGTCATGTAGGCAGTATAGTAAAAAAAGGGCAACCCCAGCTCAGGGAAGAAATGATGATGTCTGGCTCCAGATGAGAAGGCTGAAGGATCTGCTTTATTAAAACTATACTATATTACATTAATATACTATTTAAAGAGAAACTATTCTATTCTACATACTTACTTCTTACCTATCAACAACTATGAACTAACTCAACTCGTGACTTCTCTGCCGAGAGTCCGAGACACAGCTGGATCTGTTTGGTCATTGAACCCAAACAACCTTCACCAGAATCCAATCAAGCAATCACTTCAGGTAAACAATCTCCATACCAAATTCCACATGGGGAAAAAAAAAGGAGCAGAAATAAGAATTGTTTTCTCTTCTCTCTCTGCTTCTCCTGAGAGGCAGAATTATATCTCTCCATCCAGAGACTGTGAATGTCACATAGGTAGATCAAATTTTATTGGAGTAATTTGCATGTAGAATGTACTTGTCCTGTAGCTCTGTTTAAATCAGCAGGTTAAAGTTTATTTTGAACATTAAAAGAAGTCAAGATACTCAGTGTATTGCATTTATTTTTGTTTTGTCCCCTAATGGGCATGAGCTCCAGATAGTTTTGTGGAGCCAGAGTTATTGTAGAACTCTTCTGCACTGTATTTCAGGGTGCCAGGAGAGAATACATTATGCATGTTATCTGGATGCGTCACAGGTGGAGAAGAACAATTTCTCAGTTAATGGGTAGTGTCTCCTATCCCATCAATACAATTTAGCTAATCTGAGTTACACCAGTGATACCAAATGCAAAAATAAATAAATGGAATTACTTTAACTGATGTTCAAAATGCAAAAGTTGAATTGATTTGCAGTCTTTTCACTTGCAGCTTATGAAAAGCTTCAAAATTTTAGTAGCATTCAGTAATCTGCATTATTTAAAAGTTGTCTGGGTCTATTGTTTCTTATGTTCTTATCTTGTTGTCCTTTAACCTAAGAAACTTACGAAACCATCATGTCTTTTAATTATCATTTTGAGGATAGACTGGTAAGTGACATGTTTCAGTCAATTTAGGTGGGTGGTTGTTGCATATCTGTAAAAATTTGCTGCAGTTCAACATAGAAGTCTAGTTAATAAACTAATTGTAAGTGATTCAGTAAGGAAAACTGCTTATTTTGTGGTTATGGAATTTAAGTTAGATTGGAGAACGAGTAGGATTTTCTTTTTCTTTTGAAAGTGCATCCTGAAAGCCTTATGGCTATTAGAAAATGATAGAGGAATTATATAAACTGAAAGACTGAATACAAATATTTTTATTTGCAGTATTCAGTCTATATTATGGCTTTTTGAAATGTTCCTACAAGCAACTGGGGTTCATAATTATCTATTGCTTCTAATGTAGATACATGGCTGGTGCCTTTGAAAAATGCAGATTCACCTCCTCTAAATGTGTCAGACATGGTTATAACTTGCCTGCATGTATGAGCGTTGTACAGTATGAGCTGCTCTTTTCTGTAAAAAAAAAGACCCTCATTGATTGCAAAGCAACAGTCTGTTCTGACAGTCACAGCTTTCTCCAACTAGTGTGGCAGAGATTTCTCCAGCTTAGCCCTTTCACAATTACTTTATTGCCTGTTTTTAGCCTCAGTAAAACAGCAAGAAAAAACTGAAGCTTGAGAGGAATCCTGTATAGTATACTGTTCTTGGGAAGTACACTGAAGACATTTTCCTAGGGGTTTTTTACTGTTTCTAAATTATAGCAATCTAAAATGGTCTTCTGTGTAATGAGTTTTTATGGGAAGTCTCTCCTGGAAACTTCAAATACTACTAATGTCAGGAATCTGAATGCATATTCGTGATTATTCAATTACTCTGCTTTGAACTGAAATAACATTTGTAACTCTATTTCTGTCAAAACCTGCCTAACTACAAAGTTTCTTTGCAATTTCTAAAAAAAAAAAAAACAACAAAAAAACCCACAAGAGATCAAACAAAACAAAAAAGCCCAACCACTTAAATCCCACAAAAGAGCCCACTTAAAAAAATCCATAAAATATTAAAAAACAGTCCTGAACTGCTTGAAAAACCAAGTAGTTAAGATGACTCAGCCCCCTTCAAAATTTTTTCAAACATATTAGTATTGAAAACGGAGGTAACTTTTTTGATTCAATCATTACTCAAGTTACAATTTTCTTTCCTTCTGATGTGAATATTGTTTTCAGTTTAATAATATTCTCTGTGTTCAAGATCCTTAACGCATTAAAATAAACACTTCTAAAACTGCATTACTAGCAAAGAGTAAATGCCAGATAGTTTTAAATCTGTAACATCCTGGTGGAAAAGTATTTCCTATACATTTAGATCATAGCTTATGAATGAAGGTGTTCTGAGCTGACTTACACCCCCTGTGAAGAACAGAGGTGAAGTGAATACTTTGAGCCCTACAGGGGACCTGGTGGATGCCAAAGGTTCCCTCTCTCTCTCTCAGCAAAATCTCACAAAACATTCCACACAGCTCCTATCAAGGCAGCTGGCTGGGCATCAGAACCCAGTTATTATTCCAAACAAAGCCTGGCAATTCTAATGTGGGTGATTCTTACTATTTTTTAAAATCAGAAGTAGGGGTATAGAGGAATATCGTACCTGATGTTGAGTTTCACAGTGCATGCTAGACTGTATGTCATGGGTGGGGGAAATCATCCAGTCTGGACAGATTTTATTAATAGGCACATTTCCTCCAGGTGACAGGAAATCTGGGAAATTTTGTTCCCAAATGAATTAGTTTGGATTGGCTTGTATTCCAAATTATCAACCTTCCTGTTGGAAATAATAGCAAATTTCTGAAATATATAGCAGAGATCTGAATATATAGGAAAGGCCATTAAAGGAATTCAAGATAGAAATTAGTCTTCATATGTTAGGAATTACTGTTAGCTTTGCTGAATAGTTTCCTTCACACTTAAAATGGGTGCATGTAGGGTGCATTTGTGGTAACTGGGAGTGGGGCTGAGCCTCATCCCCAGTGGGCTACAGCTGTGCAGGACAGGTGAGCAGCACTGAAGGTGATGAGACATGGAGTGCTGAGGTGTGCTGACCGATCACCTCAGGGTGCAGAGGGCACACAGGTGTAAGGCATGAACATGAGGGGTATAAAAGATTGGGCTAAAGAATGAGAAAGATGGGTGCTTGAAGCCTTCTGAAGTGATATGTGGGAGGGGGGATGGGAGAAGGGCCTCCTGCCCTCCCATGGGAGTCTACAGTAGAGTAGTCTCCCGCCCTCTACAACTGCCAATCCCCGGTACCCTAGTTACCTAGTATGTCAGTCAATTTGTTCCCCAGCCTTTTGTTCTGGTATGTTCCTTGCAATATGTATTGTCATTGGTTCTTCTCCCTTAACCACTCCCTCTCCTTACCCCCATTGGTTTATACAATGTCACCCCACTGTTTCTCCTCCCCTTAGCCCTCAGCCCATTGGACCCTCAGACCCAAACCACTCCTTCCAGGTGTCCCTTATATACTCCAGCCCTCCCACTGCTCGGGGCTCTCAGAGTCACCTCCCTCCTGAGCGGCTGTGTCCCTTATCCCCATCACTGTCTTCCCTACATGTAAAGCTAGCTGGAATAAAGGTGCTCTGATCAGCCATCCCGCCTCGGCAGAAGCATTTGTTTAGCTATCCGGCACCAGTCGATCGTATTCCAGGGCCCGCTGTGAACCCTTCGCGGCGTCCCCTGAGGATAGAGATCCTGGGTGAGACCGCCGCAGCTGGCGCCCGAACAGGGACCCTCGCGGGTTTCCCTCGGAACGTCTCCTCGTGGACTGCCCGGCTCTGTGAGCTGCTTCCCAGAGGAATTTAAAGCGTCGTTCGGGACCCCAGCGCCACAGGACCTCGAACTTCGTTGTGGAAGCGCGTGGATCCCGTGGGCTGCAGGCAACCCCCCCGAAGAAGACAAGAAGCGCCGAGGAGCGGCGCTCCTTCCTGGTGGGACCTGCAGCCGCTTCTGCCGCCCCCAGAGGTCCTTTCTTTTGGACAGGCGTCTCGTAGAGTGGTGAGTTTTCGGTGCCCCGTCTGGCACCCGACCCTGTCCCGTTTTTTCTTTTCTTTCTTTACCTCTGTGGGGATTTATTTTAAGCTGGTAGAATGGGCAACCGCCTGTCTCCAGCGCGGCGGGAATTTTACTCTCACGTTAAATCCTCCCTTGTTCTGGGGAACCTTTCTTTTAAAAAAGGGGAATTAAAAGCCTTAGTTACTTATTTTTGACCACTTCCCCGACACATCCCTGAATGATTTCAATTCTGTTTCTTTATGGGGAAAAGTTGGGCGTTTATTATATGATTTACAAGTGAAGGGAAATTTTAGGGTTGCTCGTTATTTTCCATTATATCATTCTATTTTCACTTTATTTAAATCAAAAGGGGAGAGTTTGGGCCCCAGTTCTCCTTCCCCATGTTCCGCCCCCCTCTCTCCCAATCCCACTATCCCTAAGGGTGGATCGGGCGGCAGAACCTGCCATCCCCCGGCACAGGGCTGTCACCTACTCCCTGCTGCCTCCCGATCCCCTCTGTCCCTTTCCCGCTCCGGGACTGGCCACCCCGGTGCGGCCCTTTCCGCTCCCCATACACCAAAATTCCCCGATCCCGGTTCAAAATCCTGTTGCTCGTTGTATGATGTTTGTACCTGTAGCACCAAAGATGGCGCCGGCCACATGGCCGGGCAGCCATCTCAGACTAGCTTTAATGACTGTCTTCAAAATGGCGACCCACCACAAAATGGCGGCCCTTTACCCCCCCGTCTCCCTTCCCGCCTCCTCGCGTGGGCCCACAGCGTCGGGTGCCGCCCCTGCGTCGGGTGCCGCCCTTCCCACCGCGTCGATGATGTCAGCGTCGGGACCCGCCCCTGCCGTCCCTGTCTCCACCCCCTCGGAACCACCCCCGGTGGGAGGGACTGGCCCGCGGGAAAGTCACGCCCCCGTGGGTGGGAACCTCCTGCCGGCAGGCCCTGCCCCAGGGAGGCGGGCCTAGCCCCGCCTCCCCCTCTCCAGCCACTTCCGGTCCTCCCACCACCGGAACCGGAAGTAGGTCTGGCCGGAAGCAGGCCATCTTGGCCTGCAAAGCTTCACATCACCGAAGCACTCCGGTCAGGGAGAGGATTAAGGCTCTCACCCGTCCTGCCTCGTCCTCATCCGAGGACGAGGACAGTGACAGCCCCCAGTCCACACCAAGGCCGGGTGGCGGATGGGCCAAGATCAGGGCAGAGGCCATCCGGGATGGAGATTTGGACCTTGCAAAGGATTTAGATTTAGTTGCGGCACCGCTCGTGAGGACCCGGGCGGGGAGGGCGAAGTGGGAACAAATCCCATATGCGGAGGTAAAGGAGTTACGTAAAGCTGCCAAAGATAACAGTTCCAGAGCCGTGCTGCAGGAGCGCCCACCTGTCCTCGTGAAGGACCCGGAGACGAAAACCATCTCCGGTCCTTTCCCATTAATAACTTGGGGGAGAGGGTATGCCTGTGTCTCTACAGGTAAAGGCCCCCAGTGGATCCCGGGCAAATTCATCAAACCATTCCTGGAACCCAACCCCGGAAAAGATGCACGCATGGACAGAGACGCCGCTGCAGTGCCCCAAGCCACTTCTGACAGCGCAGTGGCCTGGAGAAGGCGAAAAAAGAAGACCTTCGGCAAGCGCCCAAACATAGCGGCGCGTGTTCTAATATCAAGACTATACTTACCCCCGATCACAGACACCCTCCCAAAAACTCCTTCCCCACATGTCCCCTTTCCCTTACCCTCTTACCTAACCCGTGTCCCTTATACCCCCCCATTTATTTAAAAATTTATTTAAACCAAAGGAGGGAGATGGGAGGGGAGATTTATGAGTTTCTGTTATTTATATCCTTCTTTTGTTTTACTAAGGAAATAAGACCCATGGCTGCCCGAATGCCACCTTCCGGTGTGGAGTCCCACTGCGCCCAGCTGGCCGTCGCGGTGATTACCCTATTTGCCATCATGTGGGTACCAGCGGCGGACGGCTGGATTGTTCCGCAGCCGAAAGAAAACGTCTGGATTACGCTGGCCAAGTCCCTAAAGCAGGACAACTTCTGCTTGGCCATGGGCAATGTGGACAATCCGCTGTCCACATGCCTGGTGGGGGTCCCTCTGGCGGCCAACGACTGGCCTGTCATCAACTCCGACCTGCTCAGAACCACGGGTAAGAGGCCTAACCCGGTGGACACCTGGGATGAATGGACGAAAGTACTTCCAGATGGTAAAGAGGAGCCCCAGGAATTGGACCTGCTGGGGTCTTCCAGAGCAACATTTTGCGTAAGATTTTACTTCCAGAGAAAAAACAAAAATGCATATCGGAAAAATGTTAATCCGATTCAAAAGAAGTACAATAGCGTGGACTGGTGTAATTACACCAGCCAGGCTATTTCTATTTCCTCCATCCACCCCAAGGTGCTTCCCCGGGGGATGTTCCTTATCTGTGGGGATAGGGTATGGTCGGGGATTCCGTCTCGGCTCCAGGGAGGACCATGCAGCCTTGGCAGGCTTGCTACCCTCACTCCCAACAAAACCCAAATTCTTAATTGGCTAAGAGAAGGTCAATTGGCACGCTCAAAACGTTCGTATTCCGGATTTGATGAAAATTGTGATTCACAAATTTTTAATTGGGGAAAGACTAAGAGGGTTGCAGCATCCATATTTCTACCCTGGTATGCTGCAGCTAAGGCCCTTGGTGAGCTTACTCACCTGGAGTGTTGGGTTATCAAGAATGCCAACGCAACGTCTGCCGCACTATCCGATCTCCTGGCGGACGAGCAAGCCATCAGGCATGCGACCTTACAAAACCGCGCAGCAATAGACTTCCTGCTGCTTGCCCATGGCCATAGTTGTGAAGACTTTGAAGGACTTTGTTGCTTCAACTTATCCTCGAGAAGCACCTCAATACAACGTCATATCCAGCGTATCCAGACTCAAGTAGATAACATCAGAACAGAGACTATCTCGGCTGCGGATCCCGCAAACACGCTGTTGACGCAGTGGGGCGTCCCCGGATGGGCAGCCTCGATCCTTAAAGGACTCTTTTGGATTTTTATCATTATAATCATTATTTCAATTGCTTTAACCATTTTTAAGCGGACTTTGCTTAAGACTTTGGGTAATGTTTTTTTAATAAACAAAAACGGGGGAGATGTGGGAGGGGGGATGGGAGAAGGGCCTCCTGCCCTCCCATGGGAGTCTACAGTAGTGTAGTCTCCCGCCCTCTACAACTGCCAATCCCCGGTACCCTAGTTACCTAGTATGTCAGTCAATTTGTTCACCAGCCTTTTGTTCTGGTATGTTCCTTGCAATATGTATTGTCATTGGTTCTCCTTTAACCACTCCCTCTCCTTACCCCCATTGGTTTATACGATGTCACCCCACTGTTTCTCCTCCCCTTAGCCCTCAGCCCATTGGACCCTCAGACCCAAACCACTCCTTCCAGGTGTCCCTTATATACTCCAGCCCTCCCACTGCTCGGGGCTCTCAGAGTCACCTCCCTCCTGAGCGGCTGTGTCCCTTATCCCCATCACTGTCTTCCCTACATGTAAAGCTAGCTGGAATAAAGGTGCTCTGATCAGCCATCCCGCCTCGGCAGTAGCATTTATTTAGCTATCCGGCACCAGTCGATCGTATTCCAGGGCCCGCTGTGAACCCTTCGCGGTGTCCCCTGAGGATAGAGATCCTGGGTGAGACCGCCGCAGTGATAAGTTACTTTGTGGGGGTTGAGGCTCTCTGAAGTTGTGTGCTGATGCCCTGTATATCATGGCTGTCTCAACCGTGAC
The DNA here is from genome assembly GCA_003676055.1 of Chloebia gouldiae. NCBI lineage: Eukaryota > Metazoa > Chordata > Aves > Passeriformes > Passeridae > Chloebia > Chloebia gouldiae. Next base: position 2,344,780 of record QUSF01000001.1, read on the forward strand.
ATGTGCATTGCACTAGGGTATTCTCATTCTGCACAGTATTACCCTTATAATGCTTCCTGTCTAGAGTTGGAATATTTCATGGAAGAGAAGTGCATGGTTGTCTCCTTATGTAGGAAACTTGCAGAAGGGATTGAGCACAAGGGATTTGTCTAACAGTTATAGAATGCAATGGGTGCTCACACTGAGAAGAAGGTTATTCAGTTTTTAATCCTGCAAGGCCTGCAGTTTAAAAATTATGATTAATGCGGAGAATGAGTCTCAGATCTTGGGTCATATCCCATTACTGTTTTGAGAGACTAAATCACATATGCAGCCTTGAGACTGACTCATTTTAAATGGGAATTAGCATTGCCTTCATCAAAAAGCAAGTTAAGAGTAATTTCTTTAACCTAATAAGGGTTGTCCAGGTTGTGAATTACAGAAAAATCTTTTAGTCAGTGAAAGCAGAAAGGAAAAAATACCTAATTTTCAAGAAGAATTATCACAAGTACATAATTACCTGGTGCTGGAAGCTGAAATGTAGCTTTTTGGCAAAATAGTGCAGATTTTATATTGGTCTGGGAACATCATTTTGGGTCTTTTTATGCGCTTTCTAAGCTATTATATGTACTTTTTGGATTTTTTTCTTTCTATTTTTTTTTCCTATGCTTCTCCTAAAACAATGGGTAATTTGGAAGACTCATTATTTTGGAGTGTTGATGGGGAGGGTAGAAACAATTAATTGATATAATGGTAGGGTTTTTTTCCAGTTTGCACATTTTATACCTATGTTAACTAAGAGAGAAATATTTAGCAAAGAGAGAAGCAGTTTGTTCCAGGAAGCACAAAATGAGATATGTTCACATGTGGACAATGCTTCTACACAGCAGAGGTGGCTGGTGCTCAGCACAGGTGTGCAGCACATCCAAAAGTGCTGGGAATTCCTGTTTCTGGTAGTGTAGTTCATCTGCAACACCCCAAATCTGCTACAGAATCAGCCTGGGATGTGTCGTGGTTCCTAGTGAGATATGCAGCCAATGAAAAGGATGTGCTGCACCTGAAAACACTGGTAACCAATGTCTTCAGTCTTGACAGCAGAGACAAAGCTCGCAAATGAAACGAAGCTCCTGGGGAAAGCCTTGATATGCAGGAGCTACTTTTGGAATAATCCTATAGCAAGTGGGATGTGCCCCAGCAGAGAAACTATGTGAGAGAAAGCAATTAAAACTGGAACTAATCAAATATAATGCCAGTTGGTCCAACAAGTAATGATTTGATATTTACAATCTGTTCTGGTGTTGTAAAACTCACTGGGGGGTTGATAAGGAGCGCATGATATTTTCCCTGGCAGAGTCCAAGTAAAATGATGGTACGGATTTTAATTTGTAGGGCTGGGCCTGCTTTCCTGGGAGTATTGATTCTCTGCCATTTTCTTCACTTCCATGCTTTAACTTTACAATGTATATAGTGAAGCACCACAGAGAGTAATTTGCTCCCTTTCAGCTTTTTCCTTGGTGGCAAGACCACTGTCATCTGTCAGTGCAGTGGAGAGAAGATGATGGAATTTAAATAGACAAGTTAAAATTGACAGTTTTATTTGCATCTGTCTTCCATTGTGTTTTCCAAGCAGATACGGCTCTTAGCCTGGACAGAGTCAGAATAAAATATATTTATCAAGATTTGTTTTAAATATGATTCTTAGTCTGATGCTAATTTAATAGAGCACCCTCACTAATTTTGTAGAAGCTGATATTGTCATTACTGCTGCTCTTTAGCGGGATAGTCAATAGTAGCAATAGATTAAAACAATTTTTTTTCAGTATAAATAACAATATATTGAAACAGCTAATCTAGTAAATTTATTTGCAAAGTTAGGTTTTCCAGGTTCATCTCACATGCGACTTCTTAAATAACCTCTTGCTTTCTAAATGTTAATAACTTCTATATTACTGAATTTGAGATAAACCAATTTCTTCACTATTTAAAAAGAAAAATGTTGGTCATTAAATTCTGTTGTAGGTTGTTGATCAATTTTTTCCTCTGGGATCATCATTTTAATAGACCTACTTGTAGAACATAATTTAGAAAAGAGACAAGTTCTTTGTGAATAACTGCATTGCTTTTTTTTCTCGCTGTGGCTGTAATTATGTTGAGTGTGCTTGCTTTTCTAGTGTCTTTTTGGAGAATAGGTGTACATCCAAAATTTCTTTCTCCCTAAAGTTCAACCTCATGATACATTTACCGAATGTCTAGGTGGTTGTCAGGCATGTCTGACCAGAACAAAATGGATCCTCCTTTTTTAAACAAAAAAGGGAAAATTTACATAGGATAGAAAAGCTCTGCCTGTTAAATTTGTTCTTCATCAGATTGTTTCTGTAATATCTATTGTTTGCAGTTCAGACTTCAGGTATCCCTGACGTAGTTGCTTGAAATGATACTAAATTGACAGCTTAAATAGTTTGGGCAAAGAAAACTAATTTAGTGTTAGACAACTTTGAAGAAATTTCTACTCAAACTGTCTTATCTGTGTCTTTATGAAAATAAAATTGAAGTTAAAAAAAATCCCCAAAGTAAAAGTGAAATGCTGAGTGTGCATATGTTCTATTAGTGCAGTGAAGGGAACCAGAGGTAAAAAAATCTCCCAGCCATGATGTATAAAGCAAGAAGTGAATGGTTGAAAAGGAAAAGTAACTTCTAGGGATATACTTAATAAATATTTCACAGAGTAAATGATATATGAAAAGAGATATGCAAGGTCATTAAGGATTCATTTGCACAGACACATGCTACCAGTAGTCTAGATATTTTTTCTGATTTTAATAGTTTCTTCTGCTGGGAAAAAAGATCTGTCTGAAACAGTAGACAAAGTGAATGCAAGTTAATTTTAGCCATGAGCAGAGATGTTTTATGCCTCTCTGCCCTGTGCACTAGGAAGCTGTGTGTGGTGTCATCTGTCAGTAATGAAGAAAGCATCTGGTTGGTGATGATTTGTGCTCAGTACAAATTAGCTGGGACTTCCACTTAAAATAAAATCACTTAAAGTGATGCCTCCTTTTTTTTTGTTTCTTTTTTTTTTTTCCAGAGCATGGGTAACTGAAGTACTATGCTAAAACCCACACAAGCCACGGCTGGGAAGAATGTTGTGTCTTCCATCTAATTTTTCTGGTGATCTTCACTGGAGAAATAATTAAAAAAAGATTAATTTTATTGCATTCATTTTAACAATTTGTTTGTTCTTTGCTAAACACAATGGAGATGACCACATTTTATCATTATAAATTATTAAAAATAGAGTTTTGAATGAAGAAATAATGCTTTATACTGAACATGAAAACTAAACAGCATATGTCTTAAGCTGATATCTATTTGCATGTAGTAGAGATTGAATGAACAGATTTTTAGTATTTTAGTTTTATATAATCTGTTTTAAAACAGTATATCACTAAATTTGTGATACGGAGTAATGGTATTGTTATCATGTAGTATTTCTCAAAAAACAGCATGAAGTTACTAAAACTGGATGTACAATATGATAAGGAGAATCAATTACATTATTGTGGTTAATTAAAAAAAAAATTTGATAAAGCATCTGGTGCCTGAAGGTCAACAGTTTAATGGACAGCAAAGATATATGGCTTTTGAGTAATGTATTAAAAACACTGACATCAGAAATGTTTCTGATGAGGAAAACACTCATGAACTTAACCTTGAGCACAGGGCTAGTTTTATGAATTCTTATGCCATTTCTGTAATTACCTATGCACTTCTTTCTAAATTGAGCATGTTTAGATTAGTCATATATGGCAGATATTTTTTTTATTGTGGATTACTTTCCAAGTAAGGTGAGAGAGTCCTCTCTATGCCTGACTGAAAACTCAAACCAGCATTGCTTTCATGATACCACAACTGTAAATTTGGACTTCTGATGTTCTACGAGTGGCATTTGTTTTGAAATACTAATAATAGATTATATTTTAAAATTGTCTTAGAGGCACATCTTTTGCTGCCTCTTTGTTCTGCTGTTAAGCGTGAAATTCAAAAAGTTTCTCATGGATTTGCTCCATCTGTTCTGCTGCTTTAAAGCAAGTAGCAGGTTCTAGGAGAGCCCCAAGCCTTAAGTCAGTACCTTGTGTAGCTTTTAGTATTTTTTCATCAGGCAAGAAATAAAAAAAGTTCCTGTTCTCCTACAAAACATTTTCACCCTTTTTAAAATCCTCTTTCCTACCTCTTGGTTATTTTCCTTTCTTGGTATAGCAGCTGCCATGGCTTTGTCCTTCACCAATTACTGGAAGGACACCTTTCCATATGTCAACTAAGATAAAGACCTACTGCTGGCAAATTTTACTTCAAGTAACCCTGAATGCTGAGGTGCTAATTATAGCCTTCAGAGGAAGCAATAAGGATGTTAAATCAGTTGCAAAATGTGTGTGCAAGAACATTAATTGTAGTAATTCAACGTTATTCTGATAAAATTTATGTGAAGCTCAGTTGGAAATTGTTCCAGTTCTGATGAATCACCAAGGGAGAGGGAAGGTGGCTAGTTTTGCTAGAAAATAGGTCAAAGCCTTCTCCCTGGAATTTCTGTATGATAGGTATATTTCCAGCTGCCTAATCCCTTTTGCCCTCTCAAATACCAGTGTGACTCTTAATTGCTGTACATCTTTGTGATTTCAGCTGTGTTATGTTGTGAGCACCTCTCTGTTTTTTCTAAGTGTTTCTCCATCACAGTCTTTTCCAAACACAGAAATTTTTTTAGTGTTGAAATCTTTCCTGTAAACTTCCCATTTATAGAGGTATCCATGATAAATTAACTTTGACTCATCCTGTTTTATAAACATTTGGATTATGTTGTTGGAATCTCTTTATACAATAAAAATGTTGAGTGCTATTATTTGCTCTGGTCAATTATATGAAATCATCAATTTATTTTTCTACTTGCTGTTTACACTGGTGATAGGGAAGCAAGAAGTAAAACAATGTGTTTAAATCCAAGTCAGGGTGACTCAAAGGGAGAGCCTGTAAAGTCACACTGATGTTGCAGAGTACTGTACACTCAGCCTTACGGATTGGAGGTGGCAATGCCAGAAGATCTCACATCAGTCTTCAGTAACAAACAGAGCTGATGATTTTTAAATAGTTAAGTGTCTTCCCATTATGATTTATTTTGTTGGAACAACAGTTTTTGGCCAGACATAGAGGATTAAATGCAGGGTGTCCTGCTGCTGTAGGAGGAGAAAGTACCTGTAGGTCATAACTGCTTGAGTAAAGAAGAGTGTTTGTAAAACATTTGATTGAGGATTGATTACCTCTCTAAGCTGTTATCCTGATGAATAGCAGGGATACTCAAACATTTGCAGGAGAAGAAAGCAGAGAGGTTAAAGGTGAAACTCTGGATGTGGAAGTTTTGTGTTTATTTCTTCTCTGTGAAACAACTCTGGCATGACTGTAAAGTGCTCACTCACTGTCTGTGCTATGTGTCCTAGAATGAAAACACTAATAGTATTTTTAAAGGGTTTATACAAAGCTAAATTTGCAGGTGATTGAATCTACCACCATTATAACAATAAGCTCAGTGCAAGAATAGCAAATCCTGCTGGTACCTTGTGCAGAAAGGAGGAGAAATGAAACTATTCCAACTGCAATAATATATATGCAGTGATATCCCGGCTAAGAATTGTGCCTTGAGCTTCACATTTGTAAAGATGTCTCTGTTAATAATACTTGTTTTTGTGGACCTAAGTATATTGCTGCTACTTTAATTGTTTAATATAATTTGAAAATCCTAATATATTTGAACAATTGCCTTTCCTCCTTCCTTGGTGGATTTGCAAGAATGTTGAGAGATTATTCCTTTAAGATGATCCTTGTTGTATAACATTAGCTTAGTGTTTTTGTTGTTCAGGAAATAGTCTTTTGTTTCAAAGACATCTTAAGACTTTCAAAATACATGTTAAAGGGTGTGTTAACTTACTTGGAACAATTTTTCTGATAGATGTTATACGAATATCAGATATAGTAGAAGAAGAAGTTATCAGATATAAAGATATCACCTGATATCTGTGCTTCTGTTACCTGGAGTATGTCTTCAGCAACCAAATAAGAGCTTTATTTTACAATTTATTTTACAGACTCTAGCCTGCAGTAATCTAATCCCATTTACAATTTGTCTCTCTCCCCTTGCACCACCCTGTGTTCATTTTTTTTAATGAATCTCTAGTCTTCATTTAGACCATCTGATCCACAATTATCTTCCATGTTCTGTATTTCCTTGCTACAGTATTTTCAACTTTTTTCCTTACCTGCCATCATGTGAGCTACTGAATCTGCAAGAGGCAGTAGGTGCTGTGGCTTTTCAAAGCAATAGAGTTGCTATCTTCTGCAGAAAGGCTAGTTAGAGAGAATCACATCATTGCTTTTCCTAAATGTGGAAACCTTAGACTTTAATTTCCACTCTTTCGAACTTGGTGGAAATTAAGTTTTAACAAAGGGGTTCACAATTCTGGTGTGTAAGTATCACTTTCAGAGACAAGCTAACAATATCTGAAGTCTTTACTGTCAATAATGAAATGTTTAGTTGATTATTAACTACCAGATTTTTTTTTGTGTTAGAGATGATAAAAACAGTATTATTAAAATACTGATAGAGAGGATGGAGGAATTTTTGGTTGGTTGGCTGGTCTGTTTGTTTTGGTTTTTGTTATTGTTGTTTTGTGTTTTGTTTACTTGCTTATTTGGTGGATATGGCTTTTTGGTTGATTGTTTTGTTTGTTTTTTGTAGCCAGCTAATATGAATTTATGACAGATGAAGTATGGGAGGGAAATGTAAGCTGGTAGTAAACAAATGAGTTTGGACTGTCCTATACCTTAGAAGTGTGCTTTCTTGACCTTGAATACTGTCTCCATGAAAAATCTGGTAATTTTACTGTCAGCTGAAAATAGGAAAAGTCCCACAAATGGTCAAATCCATTTTGTAGTTGAAATTTATATTCAAAATATTTGAACTCTGTTCTACTATATGAGGTGATATAGTACATACACTATAAGAATTCCATAGATAGGAAAATATATGTATCTATCAGGTTATATAGGTGAGAGCAGATTCTTGAAATGTTCCAAGTGAAACATTTGTTTGCTATCTGATAGGGCTGCTACCCATAAAGCTCAGTAGAAGCACATAAAAATATGGACTGGAAGGCAATTCTGGAATTGCTTTAGTATAAATTGCTTGTTCAGAGCAGGGCCTGCTCCAGAGTCAAATGCCACGTGAAGGTCCTTCTTTGCCAGTAACTGTGAGGAGGAGGCAACTGTCATCCTTTGATAGGAAATCCAGTGGAAGGAATGCAGAAGGTGAAATGGAAAAGTTTCCTTGTCTTATTCCTTCTGAACAAAACTGAGTAACAGAGAAGGGACCTATTTTCTATTGAATAGGCCATATTTGTTTAATAATTTCAGCACATATGCTGAGATCTGACATATGCCTAAAGAGAAGTTGGTCAATAGCAGGTTTTTATTGTTTGTTTTTGTCTCCAAGCCATCTGTTTTGTAGGCATTCAGATTCTTGAACTGTTTGCTGTAAATCAGTTTTGGGGAAATCTAGAAACTGAGAAGTTTCATTTTTTCCAAGATGGCTTTTACTAATTTGAGCATATCTGTCTCAATATGTGTTAAGCAAAGAAGGGCCTCTAAAGAGACGAAAAGGCTTTTATAATTACTCTTATGAAAGACTTTTTTGGCCCAAGATCTCTTTGTCTTGCAGTCATTCTTTAGTTCTGCAAGGGGTTAATATACCACTCTTGTCATTAAGTATTCTGACATTTCTGATACATAGAAAACCTGTGTATATCCTTTTGAGAATGGATGAAATATGTCTTATTCCTCCTTCAAGAGCAATAAAGCAGCTTGATGTGCCCTGTTGGCTGGAAGAAATTTTAATATAAATTTCTCTGCATCTCATTGATACCAATACAGATTTCACAAGGAAGGAGGCAGCTTAATATTGACACTCCCTAAGGCTTAGATGCAGTGACTACATAAAAATTATTTTGCTCTGAAAATACAGATTGTTAAAATAAAGCTATTATTTTTGTAAGTGTCAGTTTTGTTTAGGGGAAAAATGAAAATTGACATGCACTTAAGATGGATTGTGGAAATACTACTTTGGTGTTATTTCCTTGTAAAGTATTTTTTTAATGAGTGTTTCTGCAAGATTTCCAGTTTGCATAGAGAAAGGGTTTTGGCAATACCAGGCTCCCACTGACTTTTTGAAGCATGTTCATTCCTTTGGTCTATTTGCCTGTGAAGTTGACATTGAAACTTGGGTCATTGGTTATTTTGCATTTGAGACTATATCTTGTTGCTTTTAGACAGCTTTCGGTGCTACAAAGTAATTTTGCATGAAGAGAAGCACCTACATTTTTGAAGATTATGTTTTTTGTTCACCACCTAGAAGCCTGGATTTTTATATATGCTGCATTGATTCAGTTTGAATGAGGCTTGCTCAGTTTGTAAAGGTGATAAATGCCAAAAATATGAAGACTGACAAGTTTTTCTGTACTGTTTTTATTGGAAAAAAACTGATTTTCACATAAGGTTCTACTTAAAATATGTTGTAATTGAGAACTCTTCAGAAACATTTGTTTTGTTTCTAGGCTGTGGCTTTTAAGCACCTCTAGATCTTATAGCTTCGCTGATTAACACTTGGGTAATTTTTAGCTCCTTGTTAGGGTTTTTTGGACAGCAAGGCTAGGTGTTTTATAGAGGAACCATCCTGACTGTATTTATCCAGGACAGTCATGTTTGATGAAGACAAAGAATGTGTAAAATCATCTACCAGTTCCCTATTACTTCATATTTTTGAGTGAAGTGTAATAACTTTAATAATGAAAGCTGTTTTGGTTTGCTTCCCAGAAAGTTTTTGCATTCTGTTTGGAGTCACTGAGCACAGCATTTTATTTGGTAAGTGGTGCAGAGCTGATGAGTGATGCAGCTACAAAACTGCAAAGTCTGAACCAGTAGGCAGCAATTCCATACATTTTTCTGCTCTGGGGTGGCCAACTGAATTTGAAGGATCTAGACAGAAATTATAGAGGGGCAGAACATTTATTTCAAACTCGTCTACTCCTTATGTGGCCTTTGGAGAGTATTGGCATCACAGTGTAATATTTAAAGTATCAAACTGGTGAATCCTGAGATGTATTACACTGCTGCACTTCAGCATGAGATTGTACAGAACTAGTCAAAATAGAAAATAATGAGATAGAAGAGCCTTGTAATTCCCTAAAAGAACTTCTGTAGTCCCTCATGCCTCAGCCTGGAATTCTGAAATTCTTTTCTGCCAGATCAAAGGCTACACTTCCAACTTGTCAAAGGCCAGAGCTTTTTATTTAAGAAAAATAATTAGTGTTCATTAATTTATGTAAAAATGAAACTGGAGTAAATCAATGACATCCCTTTATCTGTGTAATAGCCTAATGGCTCAGGGTATAAGCCAAGGAATATCACTTCAGTTAAATGTCATTTTGTGGTTTTCACAGCTCAAATTTTCAAAGCTAGGAAACAGAAGGTATCTATGCCCTTAAATCTGAAGAAGTAAAATGCATTTGGAAATGAAAGTGGATGAATGGCCATTGTAAAATACAATTTATTTTTATTATTTGAGAGGCAAAAAACCTGTCATGGAAATGCACTTAAGTGTTGGTGTTCTCTCCTGCTGACCACATACTATTGATTTTTACCTGAAATAGTTTCTTGCTACATCTTTGCTCATCATAGTAAGTCAGCTAAGTACTTTAAATCAATGCTGATTTAAAATAGAATAATATAAAAAATGTGAAGTATTGTTCTGTAAGTCAATGGTGAAAGCTGGGCTTTATTAGTAGAGTGTTGCAATTAAGATGCTTAAATGCTGACATCTCATTCTTCCTGTCTTACAGGAGAGTATCTTGGAAATCAGGAGATAAAGAATCATTTCATTCTAAGTAAAATCCTCCAAAACATAATTGGTTAAATTTATCAATGAAATAGGTGCTTCCCTCTCTATTGTTTCCCAAGATTAAAATATCTTTACAAGAATTCTAGAAAATTATGTCTAATTACTTTTAGATGCTACCAGCAGCCCAATATAAAATGAAATAACATAACTATTCACACCTGTGACGTTCCCTGAAACAAGCCCAACATGCAGAGAGGGTACACAATATCCAGGATTCTCTGTTATTTTGTTGTCTGGCTAATCACAGAGACTTAGGGGAAAGGAGGCAATGGCTAAAAGTTACTGCCTGATGTAGCAGGCATATGATGTCTCCTCTGGGACTGCCCCACCTTTCAAGGTGCCTTTGCATGAAGACAATGGTTCCACATGCAAGTGGAACCAAACAATGATAAGCATGACGGTTCATCTAGAACAGAGGCATTGTTTACCAAGATAAATGGGCCTATGACCTGCATCAAAACTTCCTCTGTTAAGAAAAAGAATGTATCATTTTCATAGGAGCCTCCTTTCTGGAGGGAACAGAAGAACTAATATGCACACCAGGTTTGAGAAATCTGCTGCCTACCTGGGGCTCAGATTAAAGTAATGAGAAGAAAGTTCCTCACCCTGGTACAGCCCTCAGTTTATTATCATTATTGATTTTCCACGTAGGCAGCTATGAAGTCCCAGTGGGGAGTCCAAGGGCAAACGAGAGATTTCAGGGCCTTAAGAGAACAGGTTAAGGCATCAGGAGCACAAGCAGTGTCCTCCTCTATCTTTCCAGTTGCAGGGAATGATGCAGGAAGAGCCAGCACACCAAGACCTGTCTCTGACCCTGGCGTCACTGGCTCGCTACAACTTGTTGATGATTGCTCAGTTTGCATGACACCAAGCCTGCTGGCAAGGCAGGGTGTACACTTGTCTCAAAGAGGGAAAAGGATCATTCTTCAGGAGTTAAGAGGAAAAGAGGTTTTAATTATTTTTGAAGAGAGCAGAGAATAAAACCTGCCTTGACAGAGATAAGTCTTGGAGCAGCATACCAATATTTGAAGGAGGGTGTCCTAGCAGGGTCCTTTGGCCTGCCATCTCAGTGGAAATAGGGGATGGAGATGCATGTGACAGCGAAGAGGAAAGGGTTCTTGATGTGTTAGAAACCATGGAATCACCTCTACAATTACCTGAAAGGAGGTCAGCCTCTTCTCTCAGATAACAAGTTATAGGAGGAGAGGTGATGGTTTCAAGCTGTGACTTCAGGGGAGAGGTTTAGCTTAAATATTAGGTAAAATGTCTCCACTGAAAGGGCTGTGAAACATTGGAACAGGCTGCCCAGCATAGTGTTTGAGTCACCATCCCTGGGTGTATCTAAAAGACGTGTAGATGTGGCACTGAGGGACATGGTTTATTGGTCATTAACCCAGAACTTGGCAGTGCTGGGTTAATGGTTTAATTTGATGTTCTTTAAAGTCTTTCCTAACCTTAATGATTCTATGATCCCATAAGCAGCTTTTGGCATACTAATATATAAAATTTTATGTGTTTTTTATTAACAATTCAGACATTTCATTTTATCTTCCCTTTGATAAGACAGTGGCGCTATTGAGACTATAGGTAGCTAATTAGAATTTATAAAGAAGTGATGCTTGAATATGACATTAATATTGGACTGGAGATATAAAAAGGTGGTCGGTAGATAAAAATGCTTATGGTAAAGAGAAGCATTCTTAGCCAGAAAGTGATGAACTATGATGGTGCTGTCCTAGAGTGTCCTTGTGCTGCAATAGATATATTTGATATTGTTAATGGTGTTAGAACTAAGCAAAAGTCTTTCACTAGGAGGACTAATCCATTAAAAGTGATTATGGTTCTCTGCACTGGAAAAGTTTGTATAGAGATGAAAACTTTTCTAGCTGGAATGTTTTTTTATTTCATGCATCCATACTTTAACATGTGTTGTATTTATTAGTTATTTTTAGATAGTGTTTCTTATTGAAAATTGAGCTGAATGATAAATCTATTTTATATGGAATGTTTCTGTTCTTCTGTGATATGTAGGAACATTGAATTTCTGATAACTTACATGGCAGAATCCAGAGCTTACTCTCAGCAGCCTGCAAATCATGTTGTAATCACTCCAGATTGTAACCAGCTGAGATAGTATCAATCCAGTGTTAGCAGAGGCTGATGCATTAAAACTCAATGTACTGTAAGTAATCAAATCCCAAAGAAAAACATTTAATACAGCTGTCCAGTGTGCCTGAAATATCTACTCAATGGAACAATCAGTTTTAAGAGGATTTAAAACTGACTATTAAAATTCATCAATACCAACCCAACAGAAATTCCTGCAAGTAGGAAGGCAGGTGGCAGCACTATCCAGTACATGATGGCTGGGTCAAATGTGTCTCTCTACTGACTTCATACACCTACAGCTCTTTTATGATGTTGTAGTATTAATTTTTCTGATTTGCACCATATCTGTTTAAATTGTAAGTTCTGCTTTTACAGAGCATATTGGACTCGGTCACAGACACATTTAAAAGGGTGCAAGATTTGCAAGATTAGCTGAACACCATGTAGATTTGGTTGTTTTTTTTTTCCAAATGAGCGGTTATTTTTACAGAATCACAGAATAAACTGAGTTCAAGGAACCCACAAGGATCATTGCAATCCAACTCCTGGCCCTGCACAGCACCATCCCCAGGAGTGGCACCCTCTGCCTGAGAGCATTGTACCATCCCTCCCTGAACTCTGTCCAGCTGCTGCTGTGACCACTTCCATGGGGAGCCTGTTCCAGTGCCCAAACACCCTCTGGTGAAAAGCTTTTTCCTAAATATCCAAACTAAACCTCCCCTGATACAACTTCAGCCCATTCCTTCAGGTCCTGTTGCTGATCACCAGAGAGATAAGATCAGCGCCTGTCCCTCTGTTTTCCCTCAGGAGGAAATTGTAGACTGCAATGAGGTCTTCTCTCAGTCTCATCCTGGCTGAACAGAACAAGTGACCTCAGCAGCTCTTTTTACAAATTCCCCTCAAGGCCCTTCACCATCCTCATTGCCGTACTTCAGACCCTCTCTGACAGTTTAATGTCTTTTTTATATTGTGGTAGCCAGAACTGCACATAGGATTTGAGGTGAGGCTGCCCCAGTGCAGAGCAGAGCAGGACAATCCCCTCCCTTGCCCAGCTGTGATGCTGTGCCTGATGCACCCCAGGACACTCCTGACCCTCCTGGCTGCCAGGCTGGCTCATGGTCATCTTGCCATCAATTGGGACTCCAGGTCCCTTTCCATGGCACTGCTTTTCAGCATCTCATTCTCCAGTTGGTTCACACATCCAGGATTGCGTCACCCCAGATGTAGAATTCAGCACTTGCCCTTGTTGAATTTCACATGGTTGGTGATTGCTCAGTCCTCCAGTCTGTTGAGGTCTCTCTGCAGGGCCTCCCTACCCTGGAGGGAGTCAGCATCTCCTCCTAGTTTTGTATTGTCTGTGAACTTGCTCAGTATCCCTTCCAGTCCTGCGTGCAGGTTGGCAGTGAAGATGTTGAAGAGCCCAGAGCTGAGGATGGAGCCCTGAGGAACCCGAGCAGTGACAGGTCACCCCATTCACTCTAACTCTTTGTGTCCCACTCGTGGGCCAGTTGATCACCCATCACATGATGTGTTTATCCAGCTGTGTGCTGGATGTTTTGTATGACTATGTTGTGATCTTCATAAACTTTATAAATGTTTAAAGCTTAATAATCTCTTGCTCTGAAAAAATGTGGTGATTGTTCCAGGGTAGATTAATTTACAAAGTAGATAAGAAAAAACACTAACCTTTACTTTTGTCATGTTAGTAACACCAATTTGGTTTCTAATATCAAAATAAGTATTCCCAAAGAAGGAAAAAGCTATTCAGCTTTTGCAGAATGGAAAAGGTAGATATAAGAGCCATTTCTCATGATCCTCTAAATATTTGAGTTCTGATTAAACCTGGTATTGGCCAGATTGTTGTTACAGTGAAAAAAATTTGCAATTTATGGTATTTGGAATTAATTTTCCCAGTCCCTGTTTGGCAGATATCTAATTTGGTTGGAGTTTTGCAGATAAGTTTATTAAACGTTTTTGCATAAACAGTTTATGTCTCATATTTCTATAATAGATAGTTATATGCTCAATAAAAATCAATGTACAAATGGAAAAAAAAGGTATTTTCTGTAGTTTTGTCTTTTAGAATGTTTTACCATTACACTGTATCCATGTGATATCCAGAAGTGTCTGTAACACCCTTGTAAACACTGACTGGGCTGAAGGGTGTCTGCAGCACAGCACTGAGGTGTGTCACCTCAGCAAGAGCTCCTACAGACAAGGCACCCCAGGTGTGCACTGCTCCTACAGACAGAATTTCAGAGTAAGTCGTGATTATATAAGCAAGAGAACTTCCTAAAATTAGTGGGAAGTCTAGACAAGTGTTGTTGTCATTATAGTGCTAAATGCCATGTGGCTTTTTCCAAAATTTTTGCTATCACCCGGAGGTCACAAAGATATTTTAGAGATAGTGGAGGTGTCCAGTCAGTTCCCTGAGGCTAGTTTGGTACTTGTTGATTTCGGGGTAACCACAGTTTGGTGGGGTGTCTAGGAGGACTGAAGAGTTCAAAAACCCCAAGCATGTTAGCATTGCATTGTTTTTTAAGAAGGACATGTTTTCTTCCAAAACAACATCAATTAAAAAAAAAGAGATTACCATGTTCAAGGAACTGACAAGTCATAAGCATAAACAATCTTTAATTGCTTATGGGAAGATGTCATAACAGATAATATGCATGATGGATTATAATTTAGAGACTGCTTCAGGCCTCCAGTCTGCCTTATAATCACAGATTAGAATGGGGTAAAAGGAAAAAGGCTGTGTAAGAACAGGGCTTCTCTTCAGGTGATAATGGAAGAAACTTCATGCAGCTGATACCAAAATATGCTCTAAACCACACCACCTGTTTTCACTCTCTGTCTGACATATCATACAGAGACTTGATCTTAGCAAATGAGGAGAAATTTATTTTTAGAACAAAGTATCACAGACAACTAAGTTTAAAACATCAAGACTTGACCTTAGATGGCTTTTTAAGCAAACAGAATACAATACAAACAAACAGTAAATATATTTGGAATTTCAAGGAGCTGGTTGTCTAAAGCTGAAAACAACAGAAGCCAATAACTTTGGGCATTATTTAAAGAGGACAAAGTATGAATAATGCTTAAAAAATATTGAAGAATGCTATTCAGATATCAAAAAAAAAGTCTTTTCTTGTAACTGCTGAAGTGTTCAAAGTAGCTGTAATTAATTTTTTGAACTGTAAACTGTTAGTAATCTACCAAGAGCACAAACATGTCAGAAGACAAATGAGGCCAAATGTTTAATGTTGTATATTAAGCAAAATCAAGATGACTCTTGTGTTAAGTGCCATAAATCTAAGACTTAAAAACTGCAGAAAAAATTAGTGGAAACACAGATAAGTTTAATAAGCAACTCTCTTCTTAAATTAATTCCAGAAGTTGCAGAAGGATTGAAAAAAAGCAACGCTAGTTCATTAATAGTAATTTTCAACAGTATTTGAAATACTAAGCAAATATTAGGCTTGAATGTAAATTGTTCAAAACTCGATGACAGGACTTGTTAGTCTAAAGTAGACCTTGGAAAAATAATGGAACAGTTGGAATTACTCTGTTTTATGTAATTACATAAAGGAAATACCAGTTTCAAATTGTACAGTGGGAAAGGCATTTCTGTAGAAGTTGTAAATTCATATGAATAAACCATTTCTCTTAAACTTAGAACACTAAAATACTTGAGGACTGAATGGATTAAGAGCAAGGAGAGTCTTTAACCATTTATGAAAGACGCCACAAAGATGGAGAAATTTTGGCATTGGGGGAATGAAAGTAATGAAAAAGGAAATATCAACTAGATAACATGGGGATTTAGGAAAACAGAACATTTCCTACTGCAGCTGGATATAAAGTTAGATTTCTAGTGTTAGACATTGTCCAGGGGTAGAAGCTCCTATCCTGTGGTCAGAGGAAGGTTTATTCTAAAAGGGGCTTAATTCTCAATAGTTTCCAGTGGGACACAGGAATCAAAGGGACTAAGCAGGTTCACTGGAGAACTTCAGGCAGAGCAGGGAGCAAAAATCTCTGGTATTGTCTTAATCTCTAAAATTCTTTGCCACACTTGTGTTGTGTGAGCAGTGCATGAAGCATTTTTGATAAAGTCAGAAGGGCATGTAGAAAAATCAGTAAGATATGATGAATCCATCACTTCCCACAGCTCCAGGAAGAACCTCAATGGGAATAATATTCCTCAGACCTGAGGGAGGATAGGGATAGAAAAGTCTGTTTGTTTTTGTCTTTTTTTTTCTTTTCCAGAATTAGACATTATGAATCTGCTAGTATGTAGTCTAAGATAATTTTACACTGATCCAGTTGCATTGTTTTTTTGCTATTAATTCTATTTGACTCTCATAAATTAGAGAGTATAAAATTATCTTCTAGATGCAATCTTCATTGAAATATTTTGGGGAAGGAGTAGGGTCACAATTCTAAATATATTGAATTTCTACAATGAAAGTAAAAATTATTTTATCGCAGAATTCATGCTTAATGTCATGGAAGTTATCATGGTGATCTCAGAATTTATTTGTTACATTAGGTTTAGTATTAATTTGCTTTCATCTCATTTCCATTTGAATAGTATTATGACTATAACTTTTTCAAAGACCAATTGTAACAGTAGTTTTGAGGTGTTATAGATGTACTGTATGTAGAGATCAGTAGGTTCTAGCACCATTAATTTCAGGCCTCACATAAATAAAGTCTTATAATTATTGCATCAATGCACAGTAATTTTTAGTTTAAAGTGATGCAGCCAATTTACTGTAGACTAGACCTGAAGACTAATGACTGTTATCTTACCTTTCATAATTTATATCATAATCATCTAAATTCAATTATACAGAAGCCCCATGTGAGTGTTTATAAGAAAATAATGAAGCAAAATGTGGGCTCGGTATGACATCTGTACATCATCTGTATATTCCTCAGGGTACAAATTCTTCAGCAACTATAGCTGTAATTAAGAGGGAGAATCCATGTTTCTAGTACCTTGGGAAACTGCATTTGCATTTATTAGAAATTCTAGGCTGTGTTGACCAAAAAATGACAGTTTTTTGGTTTTTTTTTTTTTTTTTTTTTTTTAATGGGAGTTCTATATGTATTCTAAACCAAGGAATCTGGTATGTGCAGGATGTGACTCCATGCCTAAAGTCTGCTTGTTGGTGCAGGTGATGTTTGGCACTGAGATGTTTGAACCTTCATATTTCAGGAAAGCATCTCATTCTGCAATGGCTGAAAAAGAATGTTTAAAAAATTGAATAAATTCTATGGACAACTCAGACTTTTTTACTACTAATTTTTTTCATTTTTATAATTACACCTATTGATAAACACCCTAACTTGAGGTTGAGCTTAATTCAAATATTTGTGCAATTATTTATAAATTGGGAAAGTTCTCATAGTAACTGGAAGTGAATATATGGTGCTCAAGGTTTCCTCTGTATCCTAACTTCACATCAGTAAAATCAAGAATGACCTATGCTTACAAATTTGATTCAGATCGTTTATTGCAGGTGAAGGAAGCTACATAGGGATTCTTTAATGTGCCGCTTGAACTTTCCACCTCCTGCCAGTGTAATTTGAGTTTTATTTAGTTCCATTTTCAAGTGTCTCATGGCATAACACCATATTTTTCCCAAGTTATAAGCAATTCAGCATAAAACCTGCAAAATTTTATATAGTAATCATGAACTGATTTTCCTCATGCTACTCTTATTTACTACTTTTTTGATTAGTTTGGGAAATAGGTGTGTTACTTGAGAGAATATTAATTCTAAGGATTCAATCAGTTATTTTCTCTTTTCTTTCACCTGCCACCTGCTTCCCTTCTGAATGAGAAACCATCTCAAATAGGACAACAGTGCATTATTCAATGCTCCAGTTGCTGCTCTGGAGCCCTGGAAGAGGAGGATGACTTTCTGCCTTCTTCTGGTCTTTGGAGAAATTCTGAATCCTAAATCAAGGCCTATATTTCAAAGCTTGTATGCTACATTTTATTAAGATGAAATTAAGTAGCCTTTTGTGAGCCTGCTGAGGTGTTAAAAATGGTAAATCTCTTTTGTTATTATTGTTTGGACTTGAATAAAGAAGAAATCTGTTTTGAGTCTCCAGCAGAAGTTGTGAAAGGAGTTTCTTTTTACATAGATGCTGGGCTGTCACTGCTGGAATTATTGGTGATGTTTAACATTCAAAACCTGACTGCATGTGAAATCCTTTTAATGTAGTTTGGATAGTTATTTTGATGGCAGATGTCCAGTTTTATTAATAAAAATAAATGAGGGGGGCGAGTTATCTAAATTGATTCTCTTTAAAAACTGATAAAAACTTACTTCAAGAGTGGTCATACTGTACTTGCTTAACAAATGGTTCCTTTGTAGAAATTTTGGGCAACTCTCTTTAGTTCTAGGAGAATACTCCATAGTACTTCCTTTTTAGTTTTTGGGTTTTTATTTTATTTTTTTTTTTTTTTACTATAGGTGTTATGAGACTGTGAACACAAACTTCATGAGGCATAAACATTGCTGAACTCTTCAAAAGTGCTATTATTGAAGATGGCTGCATCTGAGAGACAAAAATTTAGTGCTTTCAAAATCTGCTCTGCATACCCTGAGGAAGGAAAATATATCTGAAATATGAAATAAAAGTTCACCACCTGTGTATTCAGTCCTTGAAGAAGCATGAAGTGAAATAGAATGAAAAAGAGTATGTTTTAGAATATCAATAGATACTTGATATGAATTGGGATCATACTGATCTCAGCAGCAGCATATAATATGTATGTATTCAAAACATTAAACACTAAAGTGTCAGGCAGTAGAAGTGCACATTAGGAAGTGAATATTTTCATGTCTGGAGTTTTAATTTTTCTTTTACTTGGTTTTGTCTTGATTTCTCTTACAGTTTTTTTTTTTTCCAGACAGAGCAAAAACAGAGCTGTAGGCTGAGAAAGTGAGCTATGGAAAATGTCACATAGCACAGACACAAACACATGTATCTGTGCTGTGTGAATATACTGAGGTTACCTGCAGTGCAGGTGCATTAAAAAAATATTGATTCATCTAGAATATACATGGACCAGCTGTACATGAACCAGATAAGACTAGAAAGGCTGGATTCTTTTGTGCACTATGTAAAAAAAAAAATTAAACGTTTATAGTAGCCACATTCTTAGGTTTTCTGAGTATTTGGCAACCTGTTTGGACAAAGACTATTGTTTGGCAGCAACAGCACAGTAACATCTGATGTCCCCATCAGAACTCTTAAATTCACCAAAAGCAAGATTTCTAAGTGGAAAGTGTAATTGTGGTAACTAATGATTGGAGACCTTAGAGAAATAAATGCATTGAATGAAAATTGAATGAATTAAAGCCAAAAACTATTTCATGTCTCACTAGTAACAGATGGAAGATATTTTAGCTCTTCATGGGACTCAAAACCAGAGATGCAGCTTTTCCAGGTTTGTATTTTAATTTTGCTGAAATTTGGGGTTGCCATTCAAAATAAGCAGTTTTTCTGACTGCTCTGGATCTATTTTACTGAAGAAAATCACGAGGGTTCTTAGATTGTGTTTATCAACAGCAGTACAATGAACACAATTTCAGAACAATACAGTATTATGTTCTTTATGATGTTGCATTACTCAGGTAATAATTCAAAAATGTTAAAATATGTGTACCATCTTTTTTTTGCTGCAAATCTCTTGCTTGCTTCTTGGTCCTTAGAATTACCCTGGGGCCTAGTCCTGAGAAATTGCAATGTCCATAGCACAGCTGTAGTGCTCACTTGCACTGGGGATCCCTGGACCCTCCAAGGATCTTTGAGGAGTGCTCCTGCACAAGGTGTTCTGCACAGCAGCTCAGGGTGATTCCTCACTCTGCTTCTCCTTCCTCATCCATCTAGCCTCCCAACTTGGTGATCAGGAATTTTTGTGCTGGAGCTTATACTGCCGCATCAGAGGACTGTGCATAGAGATAATGTTCAAGATAGCAAAACTTGTATATGCATCTGAAACTCTCAATCTGCAGTCAGTGCTGGTTGCTGAAAAGAGCAGAAAAGCCGAATAGATTCCATGCCTCACCTTGAAGTATTTGCACAATAATACTTCTTTTCTTGAGACACACACTTGAAAGCATTGGCAAGTTTTTTAGGTTTAGCTGAAGACCAGGTGTGTAATTCAACTATTGGAGATGCAAGTTAAATGAACCAAATGGACTGCCCATTACAATAAACAGTAATTTGCTCTATTGCACTAATCTAAGCAAAAAAAAAAAAATTGCACTGGTCAATCTTGTATAAAATAGACAAGGAAAACTTAGCAATTTAATGTTAATTGAGTTATCATTCCAAAGCTTATATTGATTTTTAAATTGCATTTACAAAATGCCTGGTAAAGTCCAGTACTGCATATACATGGCATCTACTTTCAATTTACAGAAAGAGATTCCTGATCATAAAGCCAGGAATCAGCAGGTCAGAAGTTTCATAAAGCAGACCAAAGTTGCCTTTGAACATACCAGTAGCCTATGTCTTCTTTTTTTTTTTCCTACAGTTTTCCGCCCTTTTTTTTCCTGTTAACATGAAGGCAAAAAAAATCCATTGAGGCAACAAAATTAAGTTGAGTATTTGTGCTTAGGGAGGCTGGCATTGCAGACTCCTGAACATCATAAGATTTCCAAGGGGTGAATGCTTAGTGATGTTTTTATTTTAACTCTTAAAGGGATCAGTTGGGGCACTGTTATCATGATATCTTTTCAAGATCTCACCCATGGTTTTTCTCTGAGAAACTGTGTGGGCACAGCATTGACTCGTCTGGGTGCTCTAGTTGTATGTCATTGGATGGATTTGTGGTGTGATAAAATATCTACTGTTTGAGAAATGGCAATGTGAATTGAGAATGACAAAGTAATGTGGAAAGGACTGAAACCTACTGCCATCACAAATAATATAAATGTAAGTTTCTAGCTGCCATCTGACTCCCTTATAAAATAATAGTAGCTGTCAGGTAAAGAAGCTGAAAGAAATAATGAAGTTTAAAAAACCATTTCACTTCTATGTTTTCTCTTATGAGCAGTGCTGATATATGTAGTTTATGATGTTCACATGACAAACAGTGCACCCCTTTATGAAGCCATGTTGTTATATATCACACACCCAGAAGCAACAAGGTATTGAGAGAAATTGCAATTGAAGGGAACAATCAAGTTCTAGGTGTGCCAATGTAATTAATCAATAAGACAGATTGTGTGGCAACACTGCTTAATCACCTCTCAGGTGCTTGATGCGGCATGGTATAAAGTTGAAACCTTCCAGCGTCTTCAAGTGGAACATTAATCAGCAGGGTAAGACAGTTTGTGCCACTCAGTAACAGAGTGGATGCCTTGAAACTCTGACTTACTCCAAAGAAAGGCCTCAGGCTTAGTAACATGTTGGGTGGGTCTAACCTGGACTCTACTGCTTATTTCATCCCACATCAGCATGATATCTTGGTGCCAGCTCTGACTACTGGCTCTCAGTACTCTTTACCCTTGGAGCAGACCTTGTTCTCACATTCCTGGGCTGTCTGACAGCCTGACAAAGCAGCGCCCTGCCATTAGGCTGCTGGGGAAGTAGTTTACATGCTCAAAGGATTGCTGTTATATGGGCTTTTGCCTCCTTTAGTTTTGGCTTTCTGTTGTAGGTTACACAGAAGGGACTAATGATCCCACTGCTGTAGAAGATAACGGGAGTTCCTGGAGGACAAAAGCTCTCAGCTCCCATGGGAATTTTCTGTTGGTACTGACATGGAAGTGAAGTTGTATTCATCCAGAGCAGCCTAGCAGACTAATCGGACCTCTCTGGAAACATCCCTTCTAATGACAGATATCTCCAGGCTTTAAGTGAAATATCACTCCTGCAGAACCTTCCTGAGGTTCCTTTAAAAATCAAGCTTAAAACAGGACTCCAGTAAGATGATGACAGAGGGTTCCAGTTGGGAAGAAATGAAAGGCAACAGGAGAAATGATAAAAGGTTTCAGCAAACATTTTACTCAGCAGTCGCTGAACAGAAATCACTGACTCTCCTTTTATCCCCTTCTGCTTTGTAGCAGGAAGTAAATTTAAAATAGCTGATACAACTTGGTCTAGCATGTTTAATTATGATAGAATCTTACCTGCAGTGCAGAAAAAATGTTCCCAGGTTCCCAACAATACTCAATGAAACTTTGTTGGAGAGGACTGGAATCTGTGCTCAAAGATGGCATTAAGCAACACTTAACAAAGTGCTGTTGTTTTTTAAGATTTAAAGGCTTGATAGGTTGAAGAGTGTGACATAAAAGATGTTCCCATTTACAGAAGAACATTTAAAACAAAACAAACACAAAAAACAAAAAGAGGAGGAGGAAGAGACAAGCTATGAAAAGAAGGTGTGTAGCTGTCTGTAGATGGTAATTTTGAAGCATCAGAGGTAGGCTTAAAGCAAAGTTTTCCAGCGTACAAATGATAGCAAAGCTACAAGACTCAAAGATTTGGTTCCACGATCCTCAGTGATATATGCCTGTGTTTTCTTTTCACAAAAGTCTTTTGCAGTTGGCTAGTGTGCAAGTTATTTCCTGGAATGGAGAGGTTTTTGGAGGCTCACTCACTGGAAAGCCAAACAGTATAGGCCTGTGCTCCACTACAAATGCCATGTTGCTCTCCATCTGTCATCTTTTAAGTGAGATAGTTAAAATTTATCTGGAAAAGAATTCATGTCTATTCCCACAATGTTAAAAAAGATCCTGTATCTCTAGATCCAAGGAACATGCCAAGATGTTCTTCATGGAGACGTTGTCCAAGGGAGTGGATGTGTTTTTACTGGGAAAATGTTTATTTTGGGGGAGAACCTCACAGTCCACAGAGGGTATTTCAGTCCTCGTCAGTTAAGGAAAAAAAATAATTTGAATCTTTGAGAACAAAAATTAAAGATGAGATCTGAGCCCCAGAAGTGCTTTTATTTTGGCTTCACTATCTTTCTGCTCCTGTTGAATAAGTGGTGACATCACACCCATCAGAGTAGACACCAAGAGGGAAAAAATATCAGCCTGTCTTCTTTTTATGGAAACAACAGCAAAGCACAGATGATCTTTGGACTTCAAGGTTTAGCACAGAGCATTGGGACTACACTCTTGATCTCCAGTCAGTGAGGCAGAGATGAAGTTCAGGAGGGGTTAGATAGAGGTTTTCTGAATTGTAACAGAACTGTTAAAACTTTCAATCTACTAGAAAAGTTCTTACATCTTTCAGTCAAGACAGGCTACTACTAAAACTTAAAAGAGTGTTAATATGTTGCCAGAGGATTTTAATAAATATTAAAATGATGTGTGTGAATCTTCTGATTATTTTCACTTTTATTAATGTTAGGTTTATTTTTAGCAAGTTATACCAGACCATTTCTATCTTGCTAGTTCCATTAAGTGTTTTTGTCAAACTTTTTTCTTCTTGCATGTAATCAAAATTATCTAATTTCTTACATTGGCTCATAAAACAGAATTGGAGGTGCTGCCAAAGAGATCCATCAATTCAGTCCTGTAAAAGCTGAATCTGAACTTAGACTTTTGAAATCTGAATGTGTTTGGAGACCAGATATTTAACAGACATCAATATAAGTCATCATTTCCCAACATATCAATCAGAAAGCCTTTTCTCTGCAAATCCCATAGCTTGAATAATATTCAAAATTATACCATACACACGCACAGAGAGAGAGAGAATCAAAACCAGAATAAAATCAATACCTGTAAAAAAAACAGTGAGTTTACAGACAGGAATTCAACTTCATATTTTCAGTTCCTTGAATTATATTTTCTGATTAATGGTTTTATTTTTAATCTAATGTGAAATGTTAGAAGTCAATTATATCTTGTTTCCTTCCTTAGAAAACCTCAACAAAGTGAAACAAAACAAAGAAAAACCCACCAAACCCAAGCCAGTCATTTAAGATGATCCAGTGGTTCCTCACAAGTGTTTTATAAGGGTATAAAACAGTTGTGCTCTACTTAACTGCTCTACTTAACTGGTGAGTCATATTCTGTGTTTATAACTATCTGCACATTTGAACTAAATGTAGTGACAATTTTGTCCCGAAAAGAGCTGAGGTTTGAGTATATGAAAAAAAGCCTGTGAGGAATAGGTATTAGCACATATTCTTTTTGGTTTTTTTAAAGAAGTCACTCAGGTAGGTCTGCTCAGAAGTTGATTTTTTTTTTTAAAGTAACTGCAATGAAACATCTAAAATCTAAGCCTTTTTGCAACAGCAGGAATGCAAAATATGAGAGAGACAAGTTTGGAAAGTAAATACTATTAGGGAAAAAATGAATGCTTATTATACTTGATATGTTAATTCAATTTAGCCAGCTTTATACATTTATTTTAATCAAGAAATACTATTTAATTTAATCTCCAGTTTCTCTTTCCAGTGATGTTTCTAATTGTGTTATTGCAAAAGGAATACCTACTCTAACATTGCTCTTTTGAGTTAAATTACTTTATCAGAAAAATTTGGACCACTATACTTCAAAAATTTAATTTGTGGTGCTCATTCACTTTCAGGGATTTTTTTTGAAGCTGGGGAAATAAGTTTTCTTTGTTTTCAGGGCACAATGAGGCAACTAACACACCTTCTGTCAGGTTGTGAGTCAGTGCAAGACCCAGAAATAGAGGCTGTATGTCTCTAGATGCCTGGTTTCATAATCTAGTGACCTGACCCTATCTTCTCTGGGAAAATTCCCATGCAGTGAAGTTGCTGGGATTCCTGTTGGTACCTGTAAGTTTTGTAGATGTTTCACTGATTCATCATTTATTTAATGACCAGTTGAAATCATAAGAGCGTTTGTATGACTCATTTACAAAGTGCATTAATGCAGCAGCTTTATTTTGTTTCACTCAAAAAGTTGTTGTGCAAAAGAAATAAGAAATACCACCAGTAGCATCATCAGTGCTTCAAGGATACCCTCTAGCAATCAGAAGCCAGTAATACCCTTTAGATACCCTCTAGAATCAGAACAGCTGCATGTTGTGTAAAGCTAAAGGAGGTCTGCACTCAAACCATAAATGGCGCACATGGAAAGGTTTAGCTTCAGGTTGACACATGGCTCTTTGACCTGTCTCCATTTGCCCTATCTTTATTCAGGCATTCAAAAGCTTTCCCTGATTTATTTGATTATACCAATTTACAGCAGGGCATGAGGAGTGAGAGAAAGGTACAGTCAAGAATCAGCCCCTTGTCTCACTCATGTATCAGACACCCTGAAAATGGAATGCACTCTCACTTCAGTCTTTACTGTCATGTTCTCTTGTCCTCTTACAGCATGAATTTAGAAAAGAAAATAATAATTTATCTTTTCTTGAAAGAAGGAAAGGGTCAAAAATAGAAAAATATGTTCTTAAAAATTTGTCCTGTAATTTCTTTAGATATGAACAGATCTTATCCACACTTTAAGAATTACAGACTTACACCACCATATATCTGTTCTATGTTTCAGCGTAATTCAGCTGTCTAGTCTTTTGTGATGACTGATCTATTTTCAGTTTAATGATAGTGCATACCTCTTATTATTATCTTGAAATGCATACATAGAATGGATACATCTTATTGTGTGTGTTGCAGTTTATTTTACTCAGCTGAAATGTATCTGTGTGGAAGTGGGAGGTTTTTTCTTTTGTTTTATTTCTCTCTGCTTTGGCAGTGATGACAGCTGGAAAATGTCTTCCTGGAAGTTTTCAAAACCTTGCACTGTGAAAGATAAGATATTGAAATGATGATATCTGTTGGAAATACTTTAATTGCTTAGACCAGAGCCATGCTCTTAATTTTCCTTCCTACCTCCTGTTTTGCTCCATAATTTTTGTTGTATCTTATGTCCTAAATATAAAGTTAATGGACACTTCTGAGATCATAATAGGAGAAAAAAGTTTTCAAAATTGTAGTAGCTACCATTTGCACAATAACTATGTCTGAATTCTTCCTTTTCCTAAGTATTTTTTTTTCTGTTACTGTGCATTTAAAATGAACCCATTAGATTAATTAATGTTCTCTTTTTTCTTCCTCTCAAGACCTACATCTGTGATTAAATTCTTTTAGCTAGGTATGAATTTCCCACTTCCTCCTTTCACTTGATCAGTTGTCCTTGCATAATTGTAGTTGTGTACTTCTGTGGTCATCGGCATTATAGTCCCTTCATATGGTTTATTCAAGACCAGGAATTAGAGAGAGAGATGGAAAAGCACTGTTCCTGAATCATATGTCCATTTCTCTGTTGTGATATAGGAGACATAGGATGATCCAGCAGTTTTCACTTGCAAACTTATTTTTATTAATTTTTGAAGGCATATAAACATTATTTATATAGTTTGAAACTCCTTGAAAATTGCTCTTCCCTCTGCTAATTATTTATATTTCAAAAACCGACACTAGAATTTTTCTGTGCCTAATAGAATGATTTATCAATTTAATACTGTACTGATTATACACAGAGAATGGAATGCAAGACACGTCAATCTCTCTTTTAGTCTGATTGCAATGGGAAGAAACATTTTCATGAGAGAGTTGGTATTAATAGATGATAAGGACATAATGCAGAGTTCATTTATTTTTAACTTTTCTTTTAACAAGCCGCTCTGCAGAGCACATGGAATGAAATCATAACTAAAGATTAAGGTTGATCAGAAATACTGTGATCTCTCTGTAGAAATGTCTTTCTCTCTGTAGAGAAAGACCCATGTCTGTCACTTTGAGAGAAAAATCTGGATTTCACAGAATCATAGAATGAGTTGGGTTAGAAAGGACCACAGGGGGTCATCTGCTCCAATCTCTGTGCTCAAGTAGAGACATCAGAGAGCACATTGTGTCCAGATGGCTCTTAAATGTCTTGAACATTAATCTCTTAATTGATGTGCCCAAGAAGATACCTAATTGTCCGGTTCCCCCCCTTTTTTTTTGAGAGGGTAACAGTGGGGTTGGGTTTTTTTTCTTTCATTATGGGTTAAATTGTGCTAAGTGAATAACAGATTTTTTTATGTTAAAGATAGTGTTTCAGTTGTGTCAACTTCAAAGGTGGGATGGAAAGAATCTCTAGCTGGGGGAAGCTCCCTCCACCCCGGAGACTCCGGTGCTGCCGCTGGTTCTCTTGTTAGCTTCAACAGAAGCGAGAGTATTCTCTGTTTCTACAAGTTCTTACATAATTCTTTTCTTGCTCTGATTTCAGCTGACAAAACTTCTATTTGTATGACATGGGAAAGAGGTTTACTTAGGGCAGTGAAGTACTACCCACATCCAGGGACATACAAGTGATTATATTCCTTATTTATGTGGCTGTGAGCTGCACAAGGACGTGGGAGGATGTGGTGCAGCCGCTGGAAGGGGAACAGCGCGCTGTGTGTGCTAATCAGGGAAACTGGAAATCCCTTGTGCTCTATTACTGGGGTCAGGATCTGGTGGTAGAGTGGAGCAGCTAGGGGATGATTGATCTCATATTTCAGCACCTCTAGGAGTGACATTAGAGGTGAATTTGGTGTTATAGGCAAAGTCCCTTCAACCTAGTGCTTAAGCAAAGGGATATATTTGGGGCTTGGATGAGTTTCTGTCTCTTCTAATATGAGACCTCTGCCAGGAGAAAACCTAGTGGTTCCTTGCAGTACTACAAAAATTTAAAATAATTATAACAGTTTTTCTTTTCTCATGGGTGACACCTCAGCATTTCACTGTTCTTTTGTTTGTGTGTGAAGTCTTGTCACAAAATTTCAAGGCATTTTGTCTTCCACCTATGCCTACCCCCTTAATTTCTGTATTTAAATATGACTGTTATAATGCCAACTTGATAAAGACCTTAATTACATCTCTTAAAGTGTGTTTCCAGTAATGTATTTTTTTCTGCATCATTTGTGGTGATGCCACAATCTTTTACAGTTCTTGAAATTAATGTGTGCCAAAGCAATACTTGTTTACATCCTTGGATGAAATCTTCAAAAGCAGCTTGGCAATTATTTGAAAAGGAAGAGATGAATCTGAAGAGAGTTTTAATTTAATATTTAATTTCATTAAGGACCTTGGAGCACAAAATAAGAGAGCATTATTTATAACACAAAGCTCTGAGTGCTCCTCAGTAGAGAGGAGGATCAGAATAACGCATAGCAGAATAGGGTCATCTGGAGGAGACAGTAATAGAAATATAATTACATTCACTAGGGCAAAAGGCCCAAGGTTGTGTTGTTCCTGTTATTAGTCTTTAAGGACAGAAATAACTACAGGAGAAGAAAGACGTTAGAATTATTAGGCAGTGACAGAATGAATGAGAAACCAAAATGATATGTTATGGAAAATGGTAACTGTAATTTTAGTATTTATCAGATGAGAAGTTTCTTGTAATACAGAAGCTACTGAGACTTCATCGAGATTCTTTGGATGTGTTTTTGTCACACACTGCTTAAATGGAGCTAGAACGGCCTTTGGGGATTATCTGAGGAATAGTGAGCTTCTGGTATGAAAGGAAATCTTGGCTTTAAAATGCTGAAATGTAGGTACCAAAATGTGATTTCCAAATAATGGAAAGTGGATAGTACATAGGGTAAATAACTACTTAAATACAAAAAATGTTGATGGGTTTTTCTAGATAGTTTTTGAGGAGAACTTAAAACAAAAAAATGAAAGATGTCATCTCACATTTTGAGCTTTTTCACAGCAGTGACCCACAGTGTCTGCTATTTTGTCTCTGATAGAAGGTATATTCAAGGAAAACAAGTTAATCTTGTCAGTTTGTGTCTCTTGTCTGTGCTATTCCACAACTCTTAGAAATTTTTGCAATAGATATGGACTAGATGTTAGAAAATGTTCTAGTACTTTGACCAAATCCCTATGAAATAAGAACTTAGGTTGTTAGGTTTTGGTCGGGTTTTTTGTTTTCTTTTCTTTCTTTTTTTTTTTTTTAATTTATATGCATTTAAATCCAGAGTCAAAATTACTTTGTTTCTTAGTGAAATTCTTTTAATAACTTGAACATGGATCCTAAAAATTGAAACTTTAAATACTCTGAAATGCACATATCAAGACATCAGTTGGACTGAAGCCTTACATGCTAGTTAGTGCTGCAAGTGGTCGATATATTAATTTTTATGCATGCTACATGTGCACAGCTGTGCCTCTGTGTTTTGCCAGAAACATACTGGTCAAACAAGAATGGAAGGGTCTAGTTCATAATACTAACAAAGGTACTTCAAAGTCCAAAAGAATGAGGGTCCTTTTCCAGCTGGAGGACATTATGCACTTCATGTGGAAATAGGAATAGGCTCCTCAAAACAGGAGCTTGATGATTTCACATGCACTGAATGATCACTGGTGACGTGGTCAATTTGTCTCTTCTTCAATATCCTTTTGGCTGGAATTCTCAGTCCGATATTTGGAGACATATTATGTACTGTCCTCTGGCTCCAAAGGACCAAACGGGACAAAATAAGTAATCTGCTAAGTACAGAGAAAGGGCCAGACTCTGTATCAAATAGGAGATCTACCTCTCTGGTCTAGAGCAGTGTCCTGCTTGTAATTGCTATGAGGACCCCATAATCTGGTAGTGATAGTTACAATTTTAAAAGGTAACTGAATATTATTTCCTCCTTTGAGGGGCAGTCTGTATATGAATGCTTGCAAGGAGGGCACGTGATGTAAGCGCTGTTGTTGGGAACAGATGGACTTCTCTGCACGTGCTTTTTAACAGTGCCTTTGGCCAGTCTTGAAAATGTATCCACTTTCAGGTGCCTGTCTTCTGAAGTCACATTTAAAAAGTGCTTTAAACCATTACTTTATGTAAAATTTCAAAGGGAATTGTGACATTTCAGGCTCTGCCATAAGACTGTTACATGTCTTTTATTTTTCTCAAGAAGAAAGTAATTTCTTTCTTCTCAAGAAGAAAGAATTTATAAGTTCTTTCCTCAATCTGGCCACTGAAAGTAAGGAGGAATGCTATAAAAGTCTTCCAGAAAAGGCTTTAAAAATATCAAAATAATAAATGTTTAAATTATCATAAAATTCTCCACATTATGACCCAACGCCTCAAACCTCCATAGCTCCATTTAGGCAGCTCCGGCTTTCATGCTACATATGGTTTCAGACCCTATGGTGATGGTTCACCACTGAAGGTGCTGTCCCAGCATCTTGCACACAAAGGAGAGAAGCAGCACAGTCTGGGGGCAGGGGTGGGTTGAGATGGCTTCTAACTAAGCCCAGATTGTGTATCTGGGGCTCAGCCACAGGAGTGGAGATTCCCCTTGAGGAACTTGGATTCCCCAAGCCTATTTGGGGCTCGCCTGAGTCTCAGGTCCAGAGAAGAAGCCCTGTCCTGCTTCCTGATCACCTGCCTGATAACCAAGGCAACTTAAGTCTTTCTGTGCACCCAATATCAATTTCAGACCAATAATACTGAATTTACTGGGCTTAATTTTGTCCTGACCCAGATGATTTTACTGTTGGTTTTTATTTATTACTCTGCTTTCATTCTGTACCCTGAATCTAGAACTTGTCAGGCCTGCCTTAATTCTCTTAGAGGGAGAAACTAAGAATATTTTGTACATCTAAAGGTGACAGTAATGTGTTCTATGACAATGAATGACTGTATTTTTTTCCCTAAAGGAAATACATAATGATTTTTTTGGTCAAAATTTTATTTAGTTATTTCTTGTTACTGATTGACTATTTTAAAATAAAAGCACTAAATCATATTTTTTCATTAAGAAGAGCATAAAATCATATTTGTTTCACTAAAATATTTGATCAGCAACTTCAGTGCAAGCATCATTTGTCTTTTTTTGTTTGGTTCATTTACAGTTTCTGTTCAAGCAGTATTTGAGATTCAGTTTAGACTGGAATCTCTGTAACTAGATACTGTATTTTGCAATTTGTTGTTCAATTTTCAAAAGCTATATTCAGTAGGAGCTGAAGCATATATAACAGGGCTAGGATGGAAGCATCCTGCAAAGGCCACAAATCTCTTCTGTGGTGTAAAATGAATTAGTTGTTTGGCTACTAGATTCTTTTCTGGCTTTGAAAAGTAGTCTTCTGATGCACATTAAAACTGTCTTGGGGTTAAGTCCTTAGTCAGTATAAATTTCATAGCTCTACTACAGCCTCACATAATATTAGAACTAAAAATAAAATTAGAAATCCACTCACTGAGGATTTTCTTTCACTCTCTTCATTTTTCCTTAGTGAATCACTTATCTTCTGAGGATAATTTTTATTAACAAAGCTATAATTCTTTGTAATTTATTGTTGAAATACTTCTGTGATAGTTAGTAGACCCTTTGGTGCATGAAGCTCTTTTATTTCTAATGAGAGTAATGAATAAGAAAAACAAACAAGGAAAACACTGACAACCTGAAGCAAGACTGACAGAAAGCCACCATAAGATAATAAATTTTACCACAGTCATGAGAATAGAGGCTGAGGAAACAAAATAAGTTTAATCTTGAGGAAAGAAGACCAAACCCTTATTGCTCTCTAATGGATATTCAGGGTAGAGGTGATGGGGCCAGATATTTCTAGGGTGCATTGTGGTAGGATAGGAGGTAACAGATGCAAGCTGAAATTTAGCAAACTTCAACTAATAGCAGGATTTTTTTTTTTCTTGCACAATGAGTACATTCAAAAGCTGGAAAACATTGCCTAAAGACATTGAGGAACTTTTCACCTTGGGTAGAAACTCAATCCTTGGAGAAAGAAAGCAAAATTTATTGGAATGTCTTAAGCAAGCTGCTCTGAATTAGTGGTGACTTAAGGGGGTTTGGATGAGAGGTCTTCCAGAGCTTCTTTGCAGAATCCCTTGCCAGTCTAATGATTTATACACCTGTTTTACACAGGGACTTTCCTGTGACAAGTGCAAGATTTTCTTATCTACTGCCATTTTTACTGCCAAGAGAAAAACTATTAACTGTTTTTGTTAGGAAAACAATTTCTATTTCTTTATCAATATTTCCCTTCCAGTAATTTTCTTCACATGCTATATTAAAATAAAATTACATATTTGGAAATATGCTTCTACAGTAACTTCTGATAAAATTTCCATGATGTGAACTGTTAAACCTTTTTATAAGAATTTAGCCCAAAGCATAATTGTTGTAATAATTTGTAAAGTACTTGTATACTTTGGCTGGCTAAATTGAGTCAACCAAAACTGAGGTGAATCTTGAATCCTGCTTTGAAGTCTATGTTTCATTGAAATAATTTTTTACTCAAAACTGATATGCTGCCTTTTTTTATTTGTTTGTGTATTTAATTAATATCAAGCCCGGCAAACTGGTAGTACTAAATTAAGTTCAGCTGCAGCTCTACCTTTTGCAGAGCTGTATGTTAGGTGGTGAATAATGATGTACATAAAGACCTTCTAGTTTCTTTTTAACAACTAATTTGCTAATCTGTGTATTTTCTCATAAAACAAATAAATTATTTGTGTTTTTTTAGCTTTAAAAAGCATTCAAATGTCTGAAAATATATATTAAGAAAGAAAAGATTTTCACTCTTAAATCTCCAATTAAAAAAACCAACAACAACGACAACAAAAAACCCAAATAAATTGACCAGAGTAGGCTACCAGAACTATAATATACATTTTCATTTTTCATAATCAATCTCCTCAATCTGTCTCAAATGTCATGAAAACTGGTCTGCCATTTTCTGAAAGCAACCATTTTTGCACATAAGATCAGAGTTGATCCTGTAGTTTCCTACTAAACTTCTGGAATGGGGTTCAAGCAGTGTAACTCTGGGGACTATTCCAGTGGGATTGCTACAATACTTTAGGGTTCATGCTTATTTTCCTACAAGAACATAGTCGTGAGATTAGACAGGAATGTTTCTTTCAGAATTGTAACTAAAATTCATGTCTAAAGGCATTTACCAGTTATCATGGACATGAGGCTACATTCACGCCTCGAAAATATTCTCCAGATTATTTTTGCCTGAGTAATCAATGGGGAGAATAGGGATCACTGATAGGATAAGACAGAGATCTGTGACTCTTGCAAGATAGAAAAATACAGGTCACTGTATTGTGTAGCAGGGATGCTCTGTCACCATAGGTTACAGACTTTTTGATTAGGATTTATATGAAGTTAAAGCTCATAGTGCTTTTTAAGGGTGAAAATGTTGGGTTAATTTGATTTACATGCGATTTTTAAGTAATCTTTGATAATTTCAATGGACCACTTTTCTCCTTCTCACCCTCTTCCACTGCAGAGTGATCCTTTTACATTAGAAATAGGGCAGTTACCCAAAGAAAAACAGGTTTCCATTGTGAGAGATGGAAACATGATATTAGCTAGGCACATTTCAGCTGTTCCTGATATTCCTTCAATATGTTGTCTGTAAACAACATATTGTTTTGCAGTCCTTCATGGGGGTGGAAAAATTTGATGTACTGATGGTTTGTCCAATGTCTTTGGAGAGATCCTCTACCACCTTTGGAAAAGTATAAAAGTTGGAGTCACAGAATAAACAGCCCTCTTCTTTATCTTGCGATAGCAGTGGCTCACGTTGTGCTTTCACGTGTCCTATAGTGACAGGAAATAATAAAAATAAAATAATATTTATATAATAAAATAATAAAATAAAATAATATTTATTTTATGGCTCCTAAAAAGAAATTAATCACTTACAAGCAGTTCTCATGTAAATATATTTATAATGAACTTTGCCAATTTTGTTATTGGAAGATTAGTTTTTCTTGAATAGTAAATTTAATTTTTGAACATGTTATTACATATTATTTCCACACTGAGATACTAATTTTTTCAGGAAAGGTCTTTGAAAAACAAATTGTGTAAATAAAGTTTTTTATTTTTAATTCCTTTATTTTCCCCACACTTTAAGCTCTACCTACCTGAATATTGCTTCATAGTTTTATCATGTTTGCAATTCATAGAGATGAAATATAAGTAGCTGTAACTGCAGACAACTATTTTGGAACTAATCCACAAAATATTCTAATTTTATCACAGGTTTCTGTGCTCAGCTTATTATCCTAACATCTTGCTGTAGAATCCTTGAACATAACTGAGGAGAACCTTCTTCACAGAAACAGGGATTTTGCTTGAAGTACAGTAGTTCTGGAAATGAAACCTCTCTGGGTACAAACACAAAAGGTGCTACTTTTTATTTGAAGTGAACCTTTGTAGTTTAGTTGATGTGTGTTGTCAGAAGACCATATTTTTCAAACAGTCATGAAACTGGGATTCATCCTGAGTGTGAGATATTGACCTAACAAAAGCCAGTCTGTGACTCAGAGTTAGAAAGATGAACAGGAAGGGTAAACTTCCTGCCAGGGCTGCACTTGACCCCTTTGAAATCCTTGAAGGGCAGCCTACAAGCCTGTAACACCCCTCCATTCTTGCAGCCTGCTTTGAGCAGTATATTTGTGTATAGTGAACGTGCTGAGGCAGCAGTGTCCCAGGTGCATCTAGAGAGGTGTCTAATACATCCTGGTTGAGACAGAAGGCTCTGGGAAGCCCACTAAGAGGAAACATTAGTAATGACACACTCACACACTTGATGGAGAACTGAAATTTTCTGAGTGTGTGCCTTACCTTCTAAAAGGTAATCCTGCATCCTTGGGTGCCTGAAAACAGCTTCACCATGTAGCCCTATTCTGTTCAGTCTAAGTCTAAAATGATCCCCAGTTGAGCTTTGTAAAATTAGAATCCTGAACCACAGTTTTAAGAGAAAAATATGGCAGTGCCAGAAGGAAGAGTTAAGCAGGGATACAGAAAGTTTGGGTAAACTGGCAAAGGTAGCAACGAGGGGAATTATTGTGCTTAGTGCTCTGGTGAGGATAAGTGATTTCAAACTGAAACCCCTTTGCATAGTTATGGAGACGATGTGAGGTCCCCTCCTTCTCTGTGACCCCAATGGTGGGAAGGTACAAGTCTCTTCAGAGGCCAATGGGCACTGGTTCAGGCAGACATCAGAATCTGGCTCTGGAATTCTAATCAAATAAACATATAGGGATAAATGCAGCTCAGCACATGGGTGCATTATCTATTTCTTTCAGCCCAATGCAAGAAAAGTGATCTACAATTCACCATCGTGCTTTAATCCTTATTATTTCTACATATATATTCTAAAAGTAATGTAATATAAAACTTGCTTTGTTATCCACATCATATTTATGCTGCAGCTCCAATTTGTTCCAGATGGACCCCATGTAAACATGAGTAGAACATGACCTTTGAATTGTAAGAAACCATGTCACCAAAGCATGGCAAGGCTCAACAATAGAATTAATAATGTGATCACACTTTCAGGGAGTGTGAACTTTTTTAAGCTTGAATTTAAACTGCAGAGTTCAGAGGAAAAAAAACAGGGATCCAGTAGCTTAGTCTTTATCCTCTGAAATTGAAATACAGTTTATAGAAACATACTCAGCTGGACTGAAGGCTGTGCAGGGGGTAAAATAAGCTGAGGTTTTAAACAGCTCAGCTGCATGAATAACAAAGACTGCTGCATTTTCCTCTCCATACTGTAACTTGTCTTGAAAATAGAATGGAAATCTAACTTACAAACTAGATTTTTTTTTTAGAGAATATACAGAGATATGCAATATTATCACCACATTTTTAGAACTGAATTTTTAATGCAGCTAATGGAACTTTGGCTGGTTTTTGATGACTTTTCTTGCCTTCTCTTTGACATACCTAAATTTTTCCAATCATCTGGGGAAGGGCAGTTGCTACTGTGCCTGACATATTTTTAAACTAGGACTATTATGCAATGGCTGTAAAAAAGGGTAGTTTATAAGAATTCACTCTCTTTCCTTGGATATCTTACTGATCAGGTTATTGTGAAGTATAAATTTTTTGTCACTGCCTGAGGCTTCTTTCCAGAATTTCTCTGCATAAGAATAGTTCAACTAAAAGATAGCTTTATGTTTCCTTAGAGCACCATGATAGATGCACTTGCTAAAAAGAAAATGGAATTTAAGAGCCAATGCCTCAATATATTCAGTTGTAGAAATGGGTAGCTAGTTTTTCTTCAAGTGCTTCCTCAAATGAACATTCATGTTGAGGTTATATGAGCTTGTAGAAATTTTTTTGTCTTTGCTATGTATAGTTGGGCCCAGCATGGGCTTAATGTGCTCTGAAATTCTCCACTGTTATTCTAGAATCAGGATAGAATCTATTTGATGAGCTCTGCATCTATAAAGTTGCTCTTAGTGAGTATTTTGTTTCCTTATTATGATTTGCATTAATATTCTTATTTTTTTTCTTAAATTACATGAGTTGATTCACATAGGTTAAAAAAAAAGAATGTCTCTTGGAAACATTAACTTTGCATGTGACTTAGAAATTTCCCTGAAGATTCAAGGTTGCTGCTTGTGCATTGTTTCAAACCAAAATTCTGGGCCCTGGAAGATCCCAGGCAAAAGCTAAAAACTACCTCCCTGCAGAAAACTTGCATAAAACCAAGAGATAACCACACCAAATAAACTTGTCTTCATTCTACCCCAAAAAAATTTGGTAGCATTTAAAGAGATGTTGTAGATCAGGTGAAGGGTAGTTAGTCATACCACAGAAAACACTCAGTGGGATCTTGGCACATGGGTCAGGTTCTTGTCATTGCTCAGAGATGAGGCATTTGGATTTATCTTTTCCTTTCCCTTTCCTGTGATTTCTTTGACTTTTGCCCAGCATGTTTGGTTAGGCTATAACTGCTTTGAATCCCAGTATTTTGCTTTTCTGCCAGGCAAAGAGGACTCTTTTCTCCCTCAGGTCCCCAGAACATAATTTCTGTGCTTCGTGTTCTTGCAGCATTTCCATCTACTCTTGCAAAACAAAACAAAGACAAAAAAGATGAAATAATATCTTTCCTTTTCTTATCTGAAAATTATCAAATCTCATGCACATAATTCTTAATCAGGCTCAGATGTCTTGAAATATAACCACACAGAGCCACTACTCGTGCAAAATAATGTACCTATTGATATTGCCTTGTTGACTTTTATTTAAACATCAGTGGATCACTTAATCTTGATTACTTAAGAAATTGAAAACGACAAAGTTTTGAT
Organism: Chloebia gouldiae; assembly: GCA_003676055.1. Lineage (NCBI taxonomy): Eukaryota > Metazoa > Chordata > Aves > Passeriformes > Passeridae > Chloebia > Chloebia gouldiae. The sequence goes on from QUSF01000001.1 coordinate 2,381,932, forward strand.
CTGCTTTTAACATTCTCCAGTGGGGTTTCATTTGCTTTTTTAGGAAAAACAGAGTGGTAAAAGAGGAATTAAATTGTTATAAATTGCTATTAAAGTATAATATATAAGTTATTATAATTTTTAGAAGTTATGATAATTGCTGCAATGTTTTCTGTTCAGAAAATATGACTGGGCTATAATCTGGAAGAGAAGTTTCTTGTCATTTCTGGAATAAAGCAGAATTCTTTAAAATTTCCATAACATACAAACTTTGCCTTTATTTGAGCGTTGTTATCAAAATAAATGACAGTGAATTACTTTAGCAGTCTGCATCAGCCTTCCAAGCAACATTGGCCTGAGCAAATGCAATGTTCAAGGAGATACTGACATCAGTTATAAGATATATGAAATTCTAAGGTTTTCCTGGAAAAGAAGTATTAGCATGACAGCTTTAATTGCACTTAAGACTTAAGGAAATACATTGTAGCTTTTTATATTATTTATTTGCTGAATAATACTTTAATAAACTGCCAGGCCTAATGAAAATGAGGGAGAGGACTTAGTAAGTCAATGACTGTTAACTTAAAGATGAACTGTAATTACAAGGGGAGATATGGTGCTGGTTTGTTTTATACAGCTGACTATTCAAGCTGTTACAATTTTCTGTGAAGAACTCTCTTTTCTCTTTCTTGTGCCAAAAATGTTAAGCATGAAGCAAAAATTGTGTTGTTCTTTCTGAGCAAAACTTGTGTTCTTCTTTCTGAGCAGAAAAATTAGTGGGTCATGGTTTTTCAACATAACCCATTAAATTTAGTGAGCAAAAGGTCTTTCACAGGTACTGACTGCTGAGTGTCACAGGTTGGACTGCAATGCTCCCACTAGTTTTATTGTTAATTCATTCTTACTTATAACTGTGGATATCTATCTATCTATCTATCTATCTATCTATCTATCTATCTATCTATCTATCTAATCTATCTATCTATCTATCTATCTAATCTATCTATCTATCTATCTATCTATCTATCTATCTATCTATCTATCATCTATCTAGCTATCTGTCTAATCTATCATTTATTGCTTCCAAATATGTTAGTGCAGAGCTATGAAAAATCTGATGTTTTTTTTAGTTCTTAGCATTCATTCATATTAGGGAAAGCCCAGTTAATGCACTTGGCATGAATCATTTTTCATTTGTGATATTTATCAGGTGCCAGATTTTGATCTGACTGTAGAAATTATGTGATTTAAAAATTATTATTATTATTACTATTAGTAGTATTACTATTAATTATAATTATTATTATTTTAGCAGTAGGGAAGGGTTTTTTTTATACTTATGCTTGTACTAGAATATGTTAGAAACTTAATAATTATATAATATGCAGCACACGTTTCCAAACTTCTCTAAGAGCAGTTATAGCTCCATGGGACTTTTTTTCTCCTAGAAAAGCTCATCTCCCTGTTAATTAACTTTTTGGAGTGAAAAATATCCAGCATAAATTTCATGAAGTAATCTCTGATTGGACTCCATACAATAGAAAGAGCTGCATTTTCCTAAGGACTGTATTTTAATGCACAAAAATATGCAGCCTGCCCATATCTCTAGCAAAATTCAATTTCTCAGAGAGGTGTAAACTACATTTTATGAAAGCAATAAGACATGACTCTTGATGATTTCTGTTGAAGACTGCTACACAATTTAGAAGTGTTTGCAGCTCCACACTGAAGGCTGAGTGGATTTAACCAGCTGAGAAGCACAGTAATCTCCCGGAAGCATATTACCTAGAATATATCTTTGCTATTCATTTAAAATTGTTTGCAAAAGCAATGGATTAGAATTATTAGAATGGCAATAAATTTAGCAAAATCAATAATGTAATTCTGGTGATTTTTACATGGAATATTGATGCAGGCATTACATCACTCACAGCTCACTTGAGGAAAGTCCATTACAGTTAAAAATTCCAGAAGTGTTTATTGTCTGTGTCATCTGTCACCTGAAATCTCTCTCCAGTCATGAAAGTATGAACTATTCCAAAAGTATCTTCTCTTCCAAATTAAAAAACAAACAAACAAACAAAAACAAAACAAAAAATCAGCAAAACTACCTTTAAAAAATAATGGGCAAAATTAAACTTAAAAAAAAATTATTGGTGTCTGCATTCCCATATGTAGTTCTAATCTTTATGAAATAATTTTAAGAACATGTAGAAATTATTCTATGTTTACTTTATCTGTGAGTGAAAAAAATCTTCCTCTAATAAAAGCCTTATTTTTCTGCTCTTCTGCTGCATTCATGGCATGAAGAAGAGCATTGAAGCAGATACATTATTAGTGGTATCTAGTGTCTAGATAAAAAAAAAAGAAAAAAAAAAAGATGGTTTTAATTTTCTTTCAAGTGAGCAGTGCTGGACCTTTCAATTCAGAATCATGGGATGAGTCATGATTTACCTTTTTAAGAAGCTTTACAAATGAAAGCAGAATTTCCACCAGGCCAATCAATCCAGTCTTTCCTATTCCTCAAAGAGCTTTATCCTTCACATGAACATTTATATATGTACGTACACTATATGGCAAATCCAGGAAGAAGAATTTCTCTTATTAGCATTGAAATGGGATAGAGTTTGGTGCTAAAAATATGTTTACTCCCATTTTAGATACAGAATGCTTCTGCAATAATTGGCTTAAAATTTTCATTCTAATCATAATGTTGTATCATTTATAATCACTAAAACCCCTGAAGTATAGACATAGTTGCACCCCTCAGAAAACCCTAACACTTGAGTGTCATTAGATAATATAGAAATATTAGTTGGTCTGTAATTTTAGTTTTTCTTGCTTTATAAGGAACTCCATGGTGGCTGCAGCTGTCTGGGTATAGTATGGCTGCTTCTCTCTGGCTGTGATCTGTTCATTGCTGGAACAAAGTGAAGCTGCTACATTTCAAAATAGAACATAAGACCCCTCCATGCTGAGTTATTCAGCAGCTAATCTTCAGAATGTGATGCATAAAGTGTATTCAACTACACAGATGTCCACTCTGTCCAAACATATAATGTGATTTTATTTTTATTGAGGGAATGGTTTTGTTTTCCCCTGAATCGACACCAGGAAAGAACTGAAGTGTAACAACTACAGAGAATGATTACAGCATCCTGGGCTGCATGAGGAGGACAATTGTCAACAATTTAGGGAGCAGAACCTTTCCCTTTGCTCAGCCCTGGGTATGATACTTGGGCCCTCAGCAAAAAAACATTTGGTCTTACTGGAGCAACTCTGGTGCAGGGTCACAGGAATGATTCAGGGATTCAGCTTGTCAGGTTGTGATTCTGAATATTAAGAGCTTTGCTCTTAATGCTATTACTACTTCTAAACACATCAGAGTAGATCTCAAAGAGGTGTGGCTGTTCCATCATAAACCCATTGCAGTAACCTCTTTGCAGAAGAGGTCTCAAGTTATGTCTGCCTCTGTGTTACCTCTGCACTCTCAGTTCTTTCAGCCAGCTTGGGTTAAATGAATTGCTGTAAATGTAAGAACAAGGTCCCCACCAGCTGTGACCGCCTAGTGATGCTTTAAAATTCTTCTACTTGTCAGCTTTTCTACAGCTCAAAATTAAGACCAGAGCATGGCCTGAATTTTCTTCCCACTTATTTAAAGAAAAATCTGGTATTCTTCTATTTCTAAACAGAACCATACACCAAAATTAACACTAAAATGACTTTCTGAATGCTTCTCAATAAAAGAGGTTATTAATTTTTACATGCCAAAATAAATTAAAAAACCAAAACATAATCTCTATTTTCCCTCAGTTTTAAAACTTAATAAGTAAGGCACACCCTGGGACATAGGAGTAAGTAAGGTCATGCTGCATAAGGACTCCTTTGGCTTTGCAGTTTAAGAAAGCAGGAGATGAAAATAATGACTATCTGCAGTCAGGAACTGTATATTTCCTGCTTTAGGAGTGGTTTCTTTCCATAAAGTTGCACGATCTTTACAGCTACCAGGTCTCCTTGTTTTTTTTGTCAAACCTGTTTGCAGTTAACTGTCCCAAAAGTTATTCAAGGATTTTCATAAGTGCATAGAGGCAGCCCTGGTTTAGTTTAATCACACTGGCATAATTTCATTACAATCAAGCTCAAATAAAAAAAAATGTTCTTTGTTTGGCAAATCACTTCAGAATGGCAAATCAATAAATTCCTACAGGAAAACATCAACATTTTTCAAAGTTAAGGTACATTTTGGTCTTGATTATTTTGAACAGACTTGATTAAAAACTGATGAACCTTCTCCTTTCAAGAAGAATGGTTTTTTTGGTTTTTTTTTTAATTCTTGGTGACCCAATTGCAAAAGCATTCCTCTTGGGAGGATAGGGCAAAGTATAAGGACATATCATAAGTTGCTTATATCTTGAGAGAATAAATAACATAGGAAGGAGTCAGTAGTTCTTCATTTGATGTGTTTACTGCAAACTGGTGTATTGTTATTCCAGAATTCACTGTAGGTAACAGACTGAGATGACTGGGGGCGGAGTATGTGGTTTGCTTTTCCTTTGCTCCACTCTTTTAAATACTATGTAGTCATGGACATATGTGAATTTTAGCAGACTGCACATACTATTATAAATATAAGAGGAAGATTCTCATATGGTGGTATCTCTATGGCTTTTTTGTTCACAGATTTGCACCCAACTTGCAATAAAATGCCATATCTAAGTAGATTTCTCATAACTTGTAATTGTACTTCCCTGGTTGTTCTTGCATGCGAATCTGTACATTTTGATTTTCTATTGGCATGCTTGTTGTTTCTTTGGATTTTTTTTTTTTTGTGGGGTTGTTGTTGTTTGAGGATTTTTGGTTTTTTGTGGGATTTTGGGTTTTGGTTGCTTTGTTTATTGGTTTTGTTCCTAAAATCTGTTCTGCTTGAAATCTGATTGATATATTAAGCATAAGTTAAGGTGTATGTTTTAGCAAATTTCTTTGAAAGGATTTACACTATATAGAGACAAATCTGCCAACATTATTTCTGTATTTTAAACAGGAACAAAAATTGTGAAATTATGTTTCCAAGTAAGTTATTGTGCAGAAGGGAACCGTCTCTTCCTTTTTTATTGTTCCAGAAGACTACAAAGATGCTCAGCAGGCTGAGAGCGGACCAACACACTAGGAGAGAACCCATAAACACTGTACAGCACTCTTGGGTTGCCCTGCTACTATGAAATATAACTTAGGAAGACTTAGTTGGCAGTTCTAACCTACTAATACAGTATAGTCTTAAAATGTATAACTATTTTGCCAGTGAACCTGTGTGACTGGCAATAGTCATCAGTAGCACACAGAAAAAAGGCACCCGGTTATTTAGTGTATCAGATCTTATGTGAGTTTAGTTACTGAACATTGTCTTCAACTTTTGCCATCTGTTTGAGAAAGAAAAAAAAGAGTATTTCCAGAGTGACAATATGCAAAAACAAAATACTATCTTAAAGTCTGATTTAGTACCGATCTGTGTGGTTCACCCTCTTATACTTGCAACTCTTTGCTTCCTGCCATATGGGATTACATAGGGAAATTGGCAGTATACTGAAATTTGATCTTTAAAACTATTTGTGGTTTGGAATAGGTTTGCACAAATCAGCTAGAGAGGAGGAAAATGTAGGGCACAGACAGTGATAGCAAGTAGAATGCAAAGGCATGATTAGGGCATAATTTATGTTTTCTGGCTCTCTTGTAATTTGAATTTTTTCTTCAATTGCAACAAATATGTGAGAAAGATATTAAAATATCAAGATTTCAAGATGGTATGTATAGGGTTATTCAAACTGGAGAGATTTAGCTATTTCAAGAAAAAAAAATATCTTAATAGAAACAACATTGCCAGATTACCTGGATATTTATGAAAATGGTCATTATCTGAATTATTATTTTTCACCATATTTTACATGCAGATCTGTACTCTATCTTCTGCCCTATCAACCCTTGCCTTTGTCCACAGTTATTCCTATAACATTCTTGTCTTCACTCTTCTGAAAACACCACTGTTCAAATATTTATCTTAGAAACTTGAAGGAAATGCATTTCTTGTGTGCAGGTGAGGAAGGAGAGGTTACAAGTGGGGAAGGAAACCATATAGATCTCCAGTTTAAATAAAGATCTGTCCAAAGGCAGCTCATGACATTTTTCTTCCATATCTTAGATGTGCTTTCACCTAAATGAAATAAAAATAAATATTAATTTTGTTGATTGATTTTTAAGACTGTTTGCATTAAACTGATGTTAAAAAAGAATTTCAAATATCCTTAAAGCTGAATAGAAATGATTTTTTTCCTCCGTGTTATAAGGTAAACCTTTGAAAAGTCTCTAATATTGCCTGTTTCTTTTAGGAAGATTTTGAATTTCCGAGGTTTTAGAATTCATTTGCTTGTCCAAGTGATATTTTATAAAAAAAACCAAGTTGGATGTTTTTTTCTCACATACAAAAAATTGCACAAGACAGAAGAATGAGATTACTTTCACCAACTGACAGAAATGTATGCTTGTTTTTTGGTTTTTGGTTTTTTTTTTTTAGTCAGTCATAAAGTTTGGTGTTTTCAACCCAAACTATAAATCTCTACAGTCTACTTCTTCAATAAAATCAGTATTGATCTTTCTAATGTTTGATCTATTTATTTGATAGTATAAAAAGTACTATAAAATGAACATACATATTCAAGAAAGGGGCACTTACCAGTTCTTTAAAAAGATTCTCTTCCATTGTAATATACTGGAAAAGTCTTGTTTACATGCTAGCCTTCAAGTGAGCACTAAAGTAAAAGTACAATTATGTTATAAGCTAGCTTTAATAATCTTTATAACAGAATGATACATTCTTTATATAAGTAATTTAGTGTTACAGAATATTTGTACATACATAAGATGGGTCTTTGTATGTTGGGGGATTGATATATGTAGGTCCTGCTGTATAGTATTAACTTGTTAGACACAAATGTGATGTTTCTAGGTGAGTATGGGAAAAAAAAAAAGGGAAGGAGTTAATGAAAACTCCCCAGATCTCCTGCTCAGCAAGGGAAACACCACACATTCAGGCCCACTCAGATTTGTGAAGGCTGGACATGATAATGTGTCATACAGATGAGGATCATATTTTCTGAGCTGTGTTGTATCAGCTCTTTAAACAAGGGAAGATGTCTGTACTTGAAACCTATGCTTTTGCAGTGCATGGAGGCTGGGTAGTGGGTTGTTGTTTTGTTGGGTGGCTTTTAGCATTGAGTTTTAGAGTGAGGTGAGGCTGTGAGTGATGTGTTATCAGTGGTTGTACAATGTCATCAACCGCTGAAACACTGGTGTGTTATCAGTGTTATTCTCATACTAAATGAAAAGGTGCTCTACCACCCGTGAGGAAGAAAACTAATTCTATCCCAGGTAAGACAAGGACACTTACATTTTACAACTGTCTCAAATCTTTCTTCCTTGTCAGCTTAAGTGAATATACTTGGCTTCAGTATGGTATATAGCTGAAGGGAGCCATAGGAACGCCCAGGATAAAGGAATTATTAACTGGAGGAAGGAAAAATAATAATGTATTCCTTATTACTTTCAGATATTTTACCCTGAGATGTTTAGTGCAGTGTGGTCAGAGAGGAAAGGAAAAAAGGTTGTTCGCTATTCCTCTAAAGATGCTGTTAAATCAATACTCTGTTTAACACCAAATTTATAACAATGTGTTTATATAGATTATAGTATGTAATAAGTAAACTACAGTAGGTTTATGGGAAATGCAAGCATATTACTATATCTTGCTTAGTTGTCATTTAGGAATTACAGCTGTAATAGCATAAGCTATTTCTTTGCCTTAATGTTAGATCCTGATTAATGAAAAATCTATACATAGTGTTCTGTATGATCTAAGATCTTAAAAAATATGTGGTCCAATATTCCAAGGGAAAGTTGTAGATGAGGTTTCTACTTATCTTTAGTGGATACCTCTTTTCAAGCAGCAAGCTATTTAAAATTTATGACTTACATAACTCTGTCAATATGTGTAGTTAAACTTCTGTAGCAGTAGCCCTTTTATTCATGTGTCTGGAAATCATAGGCTTGAAATTAAAAGGGTACTACTATATTGGTCTTGCAGATTATCCAGACAAAATTTCCTTTGCCAGATCCTTTGTTCTTCTGCGCAGTGAGTTTTTGACATCTCTCTCAAAAGAACATTGATTGTTCAGTTTAGAAAGAAAGAAGCTTCTTTATTATCTTTTCAGATACTTATTCAATATGTGCATTTGCAGAGGTGTGTTTTGCACTGAAGACAATAAAAAAGGATGTCAGTATTCTAAACACATTGAGTGTTCTTCTTTATCGGACACAGCAAATATCCCTGTAGTCCTGTCAGGTGAATGACAATCTAATGTTTGTAAGACAATAAACAAAGAATTAACATGTAATGAGGAAACCTTACAATCAGAGAGTGCTGCTGTCTAAGGCTATGGAATGTACATCTTAGACAAGAAGTGCACAAATACATCTGGGAAACACAGGCCAGTAAAGGCTGCTTGGACATACAAGAATGTTACAGAGTCATCATGTGCTGACTTAACAAACCATATAGGCTATGATACATATAGGCTAAGTTGTGTGAATTTCTTTTGTCAGCTGTCCAGAGGCCCTTCAATTGTTCAGTCACTGAAAATGCTCTGGACTCTGCAGAATGCAACATTAAATGATTTTGTGCTTACAGACCTATCTTGAATCTCCCATCCTCCTGCTTCCTTCCTGCACACTTCTGTTATCTCCATAAATTCTGCAGTAATGTCCTCCCATAAAAAGCTGTTACCTACTTTTCAGTCCATATTCTGCAAGATAGAATGGCAAGAGAATTCAGCATTATTTATGCAGCTCTGTAGACAGAGAACTGATTTTCTCATGACTTGAAGTACCATACAAACATGCTTTTTTTCAAACACAGAGTAGCTCTAGAAAGCTGTCTCTGAGGATTGTAGGGAGTAATCAAGTTATATCAAGTTTTTAAGACTCTCATTCAGTTAAAGTGTCTTTTAATAAAGTGTGTAAGAGAAGGAAGAGGAGATAGCTCTGACTGATTCAGAGATAAGTTGTATGATAGAATGTTGTTGATGTGAAAGAGATAGAGGTATAAATACAAAGTGATGAAAATGCTGAAGGTGGCTGCTGTGTTGTTCATCTTTCTGTATGATGTGATATACAGTTAGGTTATTTTGTGAGGGGCAAAACAAATCGAGCTTGGCATCCTATCTCCCTGGTTTAAAACTTCCCCAAAGAAAAATCTTACCTCCTTCTCTTTTATTGCACGAGAGAGAAGACACACCTTGGCATCCCTGCATACAAGATGACTTATTGGCTGGTGTCTGTACACTTCCTAATTAACTGGTTTACAGCCATCAAAATTATTGCATAAAGGCTGAGGTTCTCTGAATTTACATGTCCTTCATCCAGCTGAAAATTTCCCACGGTAAATAATAATCTCTTAATTTTCTGCCATACTTTTAAATGTGTCTGATATTAGCAAGTGAGTTCAAAGGTTATGGGAAAGAAGTGAGTAGGAACAGACTACATGTACCTTGAATTATTTCCCTTCTCCATTGGTACACAGTTTGTCTTGAATAAGACAACTGTCTACAAGACACATTATATGTGAAAACTGCAGAATTCCTCTTCCTTTGTAGCCACACTGCTATGCATTTTTAACATGGAGCACCAGGTATTTTTGCAGTGAATTTCCTTATATTTGATCTTAATACAACTAGTTCCTCCTATTTTCTGAAATATCACAAGAAGAAAAGTTTATTTTCCTGGCTATCACAATGAAATTTGGTGAGGGCTAAATAAATATAAAGGACTTTATTTTAAAGGTATCATTTCTCTGTATCAAAAAAAATGCTTAATTTCTTCTCTGATTTCAAAATGCTTGTAACACTGCCAAGCCTCAAGAGTTCAGACTGAAAATTTCAATGCTGAGTGTGTCTCTCAGCAGGTTTGCTTTTTTAATGATTTTTCATCATTCTGTGATTTCAGAGAAGATGATGTAGGAAAAATATCTTCAGCCTGACTGGGGAGAGAGGGGAAGGCAAAAATTTATTTAGCTGTAGAACTTTAAAGCAAAAACTTAAAATCTAGCACCAATCTTAAATAAACTATCAAAAAGCTTATGGTTTTAGAAAGAAAGTGTTGTATTTTCCATAGAATATGTGTATTTTCAATAGAATATATTTCATAGTATATCTATAAAAATATATATATTTTTCATAGAATATAAGGGATTGAATTAAAGTAATCCAGGACAATAAACTAAGAAATCAGATTCACTAAATATCAGAAATAAAAATGTTACTCATTTGTATTCTGGTCTTGTCGATAGTAAATACTGAATTTCCCTTTAGACTTTTTTTTAATCAAAGTGCATTGCGCTGTCTTTTGTGATCAATATCTAGCAACTTCATAACATTACTGAACATAAAATCAGTAAAAAGTATTAGGTGTTGTAAAACATACAGACTCTTCCTCTGGTCTGTGCATACTACTAATCTGCCCAAAATGACTATTGTCTGAAAAGCCAAGAAGAAAGGGTGATCATGGTGAATTTGTCAACATACTTATTTTTATGTTGCTGACATTTTCAAACACTGACATGTTGGTAAAGCTGAAATCAGAGTCTTAAGGCTAAAAGAGAGCTTCCTGGCAAACAAAATAATGGAAAATTGCAAACCCCTCCTTTGGCTGTGACTATGCACACAGTACAAGCACATTGGCAGTCTCAGTCAGACACATAAGCCATTTGTGGGCACACTTTCTTGTGCCTTGTTTATCTTGCAGTCTCAGGGTGCTAAGAACTCTCATTTTATGAGATATCATGATGTTAGTGAATATTTTCATTACTAGAACTGTGGGTGAAACCTGTATCTAGACAATTACATTCAGTGAAATTCTTCTTTTGGAGGACTGGAAAATGGGCGTCTCTTGGAGTATTCACAGAGACTCGCCTATGAATGTTCATCTTTCATCGTGTGACTTTGAAACTGAATATCTATTCAAATGTTTTCTGATGAGTGCATATGAACATAGCCAGTCAGAACTTGCCTCAGATCAGCTGAAATGGATCTTGACTGTTTGCTTTTAAATGGAAATTAATATACATTCTCTATGACTGTAATACAGAAATACTGTTTTTCCTGCATGTACTTAGCAGAAGACTGCAAGGATTTTATTATAGGAATTACACAACTCTAGTACATTAATATGGTACTACTTGAAAACCCAGTAGCCTGAAATTTAATGGATGTCATGCAAGTGGGGAAAAATCTCCTTCAGCTCTGTCTATAAAAGGAGAGCACTGTGCTCAGGGAGGAGCGGAAAATGTGTTGCTGTTACGTTCTAAAGATCAAGTAATTAGGGGTGGAAGAAGACGTGGCTGGAGTGTTCTGGTTTTTGGAACGCATGGCCCTGCTCATGTCATGTCGTGGCTCAGCTGCATGGCCATGGCAGAGCTGGGAGGACCTCAAGAGCTGAGCCAGGCCTCCAGGACGGCCACCTCGCACTGGTGGGGGAAATGTCCGAGGAGCTGGTTGGCAGTCACTTGGGCAGCTGAGAGGGACAAACGGGATGCAGGCATGTGTGGATGGCAGAGGGGGAATTGGGCTGTGGACAGGTGTCACTTCAGCCCTTGCCACCTGGCCAACATCTGCCCGGCTGCTGTGCAAGCTCCACGTGCTCTAACTGGAGCTGGTTAATGCCTGTTACTGACTGTAAATGACTTTTCTGCCACTGAGTGAGTGCGTTCTGGTTGATTCTCTGTAGAAGGACTAAGAGGCCCTTGAGAAGCAGCTCAGGAATTCTTCTCTGTGCGTGTGGGAGGAGCAAAATTGGGGCTGGTGCCTGGCAGGTGCCATGGGATGTAAGGTGGTGATGGGCCTACTTGTCCCTCTGTGTGAGGGTTTTCTTCCTGGAACATGGAAAAATATAAGGTTCAGTGTTATGTAATACTTACTTTGAGGTGATTTAAAGTTACTCAGGTCCCTGTAACTCAGTAGGAACCCGTGCTCAGATCAGCACTTGTTTCCTATGGGCAACCTCATGAGGAGTGGATTGCTGTGAGGGAAGCGATGCTTTGTGATGAACAAGAATAGGAGGGATGGAAATTATGCTAAAAAAAAGGTTCCTCCATCTACATGTTCCTAATTATTCTGTTATTAGTATTAGGAATTATCCTCCCCCACCATCAGCACATTTATTGATTGCTTTAGTGTACAAATGAACATGCTTCTATTAACATATGTTTGATATTTTAAATTAAATATTTGGGTTGTTTTTACAGCCAATTTTTTATGCCTACAATTTTTAGACAGTGGTAAAAAGCAGAAAGAATACTGGGGACCTCAAAGAGCAAATGGCAAACAGTGAATCATAATGTAAGCAATAAAAATGTTACAAATTATACAAAATTCAACTTCTGTCTATTGAGACATACATTTATCGTTTTGAAATCTGCCATAATGTTTCTGAGGAACCATGATTCATACTGCATTTCTGTTAAAGTTCTCAATGATTACATCACATTCCCTGTGATACTTTGGGCCTCTGCATTTTGGTAAAGATGCACCAGCTTTGAGAAGAAAGAAAATGAGGGAAAATTGTGTGGTATTCTGTGTGGTCCACAGCACAAAAGCTGAATCAATATATTTGCAATTTAGAACAATTAATGTTTTATTTGGGGCAAATTCAAAACACACATTTTTTCAGAAAGAGTATATTTGAATTTTTACAGAATTTTTTACAGACTTTTTACAGAAACACACTTTTCATACCTGTGTTGCAATATAAATAGTAAAAAAATGTTTAATGATGGCAAAAAATAATGAGGCATGAAAACATTTCATAATTCTTATTATGTAAAATTCTTTTCAGTTCATGATGAAACTAAAGATAATATTAATGCATTTTCATAGGATTTTGAACCCACTATTAGAGCTTGTTTTTTTGCAGGCTAAAGTTACTGAGATTTGCTGTAATTGTTTTGTACCACTATGTGGCCAAATAACCTGTGAGTTCATTCTGAGCATTCATGGAGTAATATGCCTTCCCCTCATACCTATGAATTAGAATTTTGTGCAGCGTAGATGTGCAATGAATGTGCTGCCTGCATATATCTTTCCAGATGTGCATCTCCTATCTTGTCGAGAAGCCACTGAAATGTCCTGCTTTCATTGGCCTATCTTACAGACTTTTTATCAGAGGGCAATGTTTAAAACTGCTTCCCCCCCGCCCCATCCCCTGTCTAGTGTGGTAACACTTAAAAGAATCAAAGCTCATAAAAGACACAAAATCATAATGCTCTTTCTCCTTGATATATATAACAGGCAGCATGTGAGCTGAGCTGACTTTGGATGGAATAGTCTGTATCTTGTAACAAGATGATTTCTTGTGACTTCTTGATTCATGGATTGTATTAATTCCTGATGAATAGTATAAGCCAAGACACAGTAATCATGGTAACAAAAAATCTGATGTGAAGACATTTTTAGAACAAGAAAGGCACAATTTCAGTCTCTAAATAAATTGAGGGAATTGGAAGCCATTGATGGGGTCATAAGGTCCACCAGGGACGCTGGCCAGGGCAACTGCTGTGAAGTGCTAGAAGATCTGTCTCCTGTCCTGGAGACATGATGTCCCATCCATAACCCTGAGAGAGCAGGGTAAAGCCTGCACCTTCCACAGGCCACTGATCCCTACTTCAGGAGTCTTGAAGATATTGTCAGCAAAGGAGTACTCTTTAGCAAGTGAGGGAACTGTGAGAGACTGAAACAGTTAATGGCTCAGACATGGCTAAAATCTCTGAAGGACTTTGCTGATTGTAGCAAACTGTGCAAAAAAAGTAATTGCTCATCTGAGACCACCAGAGCTCATCCTCCCAAATATGCCTTCTGGTGGAAGTTTGGACAGTAAGTTAAGCCACCTGACGCCAATTTGGGATAAGATAAAGGCAGTGCTACTGTCCAATTATCTCAGGTCTAGGAACAAGTAAACAAGCCTGGGGGAGAGGAATATATTCACAAGGAAAGCCAAACTCAGCAGCTGTGCTGAAAATCAGCTCTGGGTTTGAGGGGGAGGCCATAACCCACAGATTTGTTTGATGAAGTAGGTTTACACACTTTCTCCCCACAGCCAAGGAGGAGGAGAGGTTTTGGGCGTGTGATGGCAAAACCTGTGGTTCAGAGAAGTGAACCCCCATCACAAGAGGCTACAATTCAGATAAGTAGCAGACCCTCTGGAGAGTCCTTCCCCACACAAACTGGCTCCGTTTTAGAAGTCACTCCCCTCTTCCACCCTCACCTTTCACATCTATGAGGGACATTCATGTGAGGGGCAGCTGTCATGTCCTAGAAGTTGTCATAAATTATCAAAGACACCTGAAGTGTCCCACGAGCTCATTTCTGAGGCCTTTCACCAGGGGACTGCACATGACCCATGTTGCAACAGATCCAGAGTGTGATGCAAAGGACAGTGTAAAACTTCCCCCATGGGGCAGGTGCTTGGACATTCCCATGTATACCTGAACATATATTAATCCATTGTATATTCATCCCTATATTTTGCAGGAATGCTCCCCACCCCTCCTGTCCTCACTGAGAAGACAAGAAGAGGATCACTGGGATGCCACTGGATCCACAGGGTGCGTGATTCTTAATCTGTGTCTGACCCTCTCTTTCTCTACCCGGTCTCTCTTTTTTCTATTTCTTTCTGTCTCTCTAGCTCACATTTGCTGTTAAATAAAATCCATACTATTGATTTCAACATATGGTCTTGTTTCCACCTTAATTTGGGCAGAAATATGTCTCAATAAACATAATAATCAGATAATAACAGGAACTCACTGTGAGGCATTCTGCAGAGTGTCATGCAGAAATTGGCCTTTAGAAAAGTGTTATTGATGTGAGCAGGTGGGCTGTATTAGTTATCGTATTGGATTTGTGCAAAAAATATTAAGATCACATGATGAAATTATTATTTCTTCAGTCATGCACTTCTGGCCATACAGATTCTGGAAAATCTTTCTTGCAAATGGTGTGATTGCATTCAAGCAGATATTCAATGAAATTAAAAATGCGAGTTCTCTGAGATATACTACCTGAGGACTAGAAGAAAATGGAAAAGTTGATGAAGGAGCTAATAGTGTGTTAAGTACAGAGAAGATAGATACAGAAATTCCATTAAATTCCCAATAAATCAATACAATAATAGCAAAGAGGGGAAAAGAAAAAGGAAGAAACACTATGAATTAAAAAAAATATAATTTTTTTTTTATATGCATACAATATCAGGGAGAGCAAGGGTGGATAGGAATACCTCCTGGTAAGAGATTATTAGAAAAGGAATGTAGCTGTGACATTCACATTGTTAGAAGGTCAGTTTAAGTTGACCTAAACATAAACCCAAGAATTTCCACTTACAG
Organism: Chloebia gouldiae; assembly: GCA_003676055.1. NCBI lineage: Eukaryota > Metazoa > Chordata > Aves > Passeriformes > Passeridae > Chloebia > Chloebia gouldiae. The sequence goes on from QUSF01000001.1 coordinate 2,397,389, forward strand.
ATTTTCCTTCACTGCACATGAGGATGTTATACTAACTTTAGGAATCACAATTTGAATTTTACCCATGAGTGCAGAATGAAAAAAAAAATGTATTCTCTAAACCTGTATATTGTTCCTGCAAAGTCATAAATAGAAAAGAGCCAACTGCATTGCACTTGCCTGTCTCTACTGGTACAGCTGTTTCCCACATTGTCTACTCTTTTTAATGACTTCAGTTTTTTTAGCTGAAATCTCATGCAACATTATGTCTGCCTATGCACTATACTCCAATTCAAGAATAAGGTCAAAATGAGCTCCCAGTTGATCACAATACAACACAAAAACTTATTTTTTATTCTTTAGCCAGTACTATCAGTTCTTGCTGAATGCTCAGATAATCTGTGAGTTATTTAAAGAAAGTGGAGCTCAATACTTTCCTGCTTTTACTGGAGCTGAGAAAATACCTTCCCAGGGGCTCCTCTAAAATCAACTATATCAACTTTCCTTCTTTCTTGGGTTAGTTTACTGCTGTTTAATCTCTGGGCTTTGTAAATTGAGAGTCAGAACCAGGAAGCCACAAATCTTTGCAAATCAAATCTTTAATAAAAGAAAATTTGGGAGAGAGAATCTCCATAATTTCTTCCCTCTGAACAATTATTTCTGTTCCTATACAACAATCAGAGCTGTCATTGTAATAATAGAATGAGTTTGACTTGCAGAGATTACAGTCAAGAGTGGAAATTAAAAGGAGGCAAGGTTTAATCCTTTGTCTGTGATTAATTAGGTTTCTGATAAGTTTACTCCATAAACACAAGCAAGTAGTCACTGGTCATTGTTGTCATTACATGTACATACAGCACAGGGCTTGTGCAAATTTTTCTGGTAAAAATCAGTAAGCAAGTTGCCTCTGAATTTCTTGCAGGTAAATATTAATAGGAGCAATTTTGAAAAATTTTCTTCCTCTCTTTTGCTAAACTAAAGAAAATTACAAATTATTTGAATTAAAAAAACAGGAATGACTTTGGAAGTAGTTTTTGAAAGGAACAAGTGGGATGCCACCCTAAACTGAACTGCATAGCAATCAAAGAAAATCCATGGGTGATGAGAAAATAACAGTCTAACAAAATAACCTTTGTCACATCTGATGTAAATTGCCAATTAATTCTTACCTGTATGTTTCCTTAGGTTTTAACATGAATACTAAAGCATAGTGTTAGTTATATTTGATTTTTTTCTGACCCTAAATTTATGCTTTCCACCTACTTTTTATTTTAGAATTATTCTACTGTGAGAGTTAGATTTGCCATATCTTCACAAAATTTGAATACCTGAGTCTTAGTGTCTTTTTGTTGACTGTGTCTGTAAAATCTCTCCTGCCTTTCATGTTTTTTTTGAGAGCTGTGATAACCACAAACTCCAGTTTGTCATGTTCCTTCCTTTCTATCCCCCATGCTAGCAAAAGCATTTACATTAGAGAGGCTTCTTGTTGAAAACTGTATAAGTTATATTTTTTGCCTGAGAATACTGTTCATGCTACTACAAGAGAGTTCTGGTGCAGCAAGTTCATAAATAACTGTGATTACATATTCAGCTTTCTCTGAAACTAATTTGCAAACACATCCTTCAGGTACCACACACCATGTCAGTTCTAACGACTGAGAAATAAGTGCACTGTGTATTGGAAATGTATGATGTTTAAAGGCTCAAACTGGCTCTTTTCTTGCTCCTTCTTTTGTTATAATAATTGTTAATGCTAGAGGTTTATGCCAAAGAAACAAGTAGACAAATCTCACTGTTGCAAAGGAATTACCAGGGAATGAAATGCTTTGGCATATTACTGTTAAATTTTAATACTGTGCATGCACAGCATGTTGTGCCAGGAGGAAAAGGAGTTGTTGAAACAGCCATATGCAAATCTGAGTCCATACTTTCGGTATGAACTTCACCTCTCTGTTGAATATATAAGAAACAATATTTAGGATATTTTAGGATTTTTTTTTTGAGTAAGAGAATAAAAAACCAACAAAATCATACTTACTGTAAAATATAATATAGATGGGATATGCATGGCACAATGTACCTATTATGGTTTGAATTGCTGCATTTTTCAATTGTCTAGATAAAAAAAGGTAAACTTTAAAAATATCAGAAAAAGCTAGTTTTTTTTTACTCTAATTTTTGGATGTCTGCATAGACAAAAGAGAGTTTAATTTTGCAATACTTTAAGAGCTTGCTTGGGATTCAGAAATTTGGGAACAAGATTAAATTCTTTATTCACTTGCACTGCAGCCCTGAACAAAATGCAAGACGTTGAGACATACTTGAAACTACAATTGTCTAAAACTAGGACATAATTTATTGAAAAGAAATTAGGGATATAATTGGCCTCTTAATTCCACATGTTTATGAAAATCACACATAAAATATGTATTTTGCTGTATTAGGGAATATTTAGACTTCACCAGCTCTGACCTATTAATTTATATTTATGTGTTTATGTTGAAATTTTGCACATCATAAATTGCTTACATTGGTCATGAAGGACTATAAATTGTAGACCAGTCAGAGCTGGAAAAAGTCAGTGTGGTTTCCAGAAGCAGAAAGTAATTATTTGATTATGCTACCTGTTTTTCTCAATTAATTTTATTCCACTTCCATTTTTCTGCTAAGAAAGTGTTATTGAAAAAGAAGAAATTCTTTAGGAATTTCCTAAGTCACAGTTACATCTTCAGTGGCATTCACTGGAAAACATATTTATCCTCTAGGTGCTTTGCCATATTGAATATAGCAAAAAGCAAAATGCTTTAATGCTTTTTGGTTTGTTTGGATTTTGAGGGATTTTGGTTGGGTTTGATTTTTTGGTTTAGTTTTTTTTTTTTTTGCATTTGGTTTGGGTTTTTTGTTAAACAGAAAACCAAACAAATGAGTAAATAAAGCTTATATCATGCAATTATTCTGCATATATACAAGCAGTTAATTTTGAAACAGCCAAATAGCTTTATACAGAAGTTTGTCTTCACCTTTTACTCTTTCATTTCATCCTTTATGTAGCCTTGTCAGAGGCAACAAAAGACCATTTAACCCTAATAAATTATAAATAACAAAATAACAAGAAAAGTGCATGTATTATTGAAACTGATTTTTACCTCTTTGTTTTACATACTTTTAAATCCATTTCGCCTTAAAATTATACAGTGCATATACACTCTTTGAAAATTTAAATCATTTGAAGTATTATATAATGTTATAAACATTATAATTTGCCCTAAGGATGAAGGTGAACTGTGAGTTTTGAACATAGAGTTACGGGGCAATATCTTGATAAAGCACAGACATGAAATATTTAATTCCTGTCAATATTATGATTATTAATACTTTGTGCTGCTCAGTCAAGTAATAAATTTTCCAAATATATAAAGAAAGGGAGAGAAATACATGAAGGTCTGATTCAGCCATAGGAAAATTTAGGGCTGAGATACCCAAAAGAACAGAATAACATTTCTCAGTAACCTAAAATCTTTATAGTAATATAGAAGAAGCGGGATGGGTCTACCATCTGTTTAATAACTTCTGTTCTACACTCACAGACATAAAACCGATATAAACCATCAAATGACTTCTGCACAGTGGTGGCAGCAAGAAGCACCATGGACTTGGGGAAAGAGGACAATTGGCTACAGGTAGCTGGTGAGTCTGGCTCCTAGATGTCAGGCAGCCCTTTAGACACAGAGGACTTGGCTCTCTCCTGGACATCAGCCCTCCCAAGGGGTTTATAGTGTTATTTCTAGCACTAATTTCTATCCAATCTAGGTGGTTGGCATAAACAGCCCACGGCCTTGTTGATCACCCCAAGAAAACTTTCTTGAATTTTGCCATAACTAAACCAAGCAGTGGTTACTACCATCAAACATGGCATGACAATCTAAAATTCTTCAATCTTCATTGCTCTTCTTTGTTTCTTTGTCATGAATTGTTAAACAGGGGCAAATACAGTAGAGAGCTTTTATTTTTTTGAGAAAGGTTTGCAGAAATTACCTGAATGTTGCTTGCTTTATTAGGACACACCACAATCATCAAACACGTTACACCTGGGCAGATGGAGTGAAGGTTTTACTTACCTGAGCACCAATTTTGGATAAGCTTAATTCTGCATATTTTTTCACTGAGGTTTTTTGTTTGTTTGTTTGTTTTTTTGCTTGACTTAAAAATTTCCCAATTCTCAGGCTGAAAGACCCAGAAAGTAAAATTTTCTATGAAGTTTTTCCATATTTTGATGAGTTCCATGTATGGCCTAAAAAGTTATTAAGCAACCTAAAGATTTGGATGACATAAAACCATATGTCACAACCACATGACTGTTAGGAAAATGAATTTTCTGCATCTAAAAGCCTGCTCCTAACTAATTGGTAGAGAGCTTAAAGTTATCACCACCATGTTCCACCTATTACAAAGTGTGTGGTTTGAGCTGCTAGAACAGTGTCACAGTCAGAAGAAACTTGGCTAGGATATCTGAGCTTTTTGGCAGAAACATAGTGGTATGTTTCTAGACAGCTGTCCTAGAGTAAAAAATGAAGATTTTTCAGCTTGAAACAGATAAACGAGGACACCTGCCTTTTAAAATGCAACACGACTATTATATTCTATTTATAATTAAAAGTACAACATTTCCCACATTGGAAAAGACAAGGAAATAGGAATAAATATTACATACAGTTCATGTGCACAATAAACACACACACACACAAACACACACACACATGAAAGTTAAAAGCAGGGTAAATTTTCCAAGATCTTGTGCATATAAGCATATTTTTTATGTTATTGATGACAAAAGACTTGAGAGGAAAAGATGGCGTGTGCATGATTCTAGATGAGGTGTTAGCCTATTGACATAAAAATACATGTTTTTCTGTGTGGTGGAGATATCTGAACTTCCATTAGTCTGTATAATTCTGGTCCAAACAACTTCATCACTGCCAGCTACATTTTTTTTTTCCATAGGAAAGATTAACCTTCTCATTTTTGTCCCCAACAATTTCTGTCCAGAATATCTCTGTGTACACTATTTTCAGAAGGTTAAATTGGGTCCTCACTTTTCCATTGTGGATTTTCTGTCTATTTTTAAATTGTTATCCACAATATGGGTGTTTGTTTTGTTTGTTCAAAGTTTAAAATATATTGCAGAAAATGGTCAATATATTTGCTTTTAAAGCTTCTTCTTGTAAAAAATTTCTGGCAAACTGGCTGAGGTGTCCTTGGAGAATAAATTCCATTGAAGACTCCTTCTTTTGTACTCCTTTTACAAGAATTGTCCTGAAATTATCTACTTCCTGTTATTGACTGAAGTAAACATAGTTGTAGGTACTATCACAAGGGTACACATCCACTGTGCAGCAAAGACCAACAACTTACACACAGCTGCTCTGCACAATTTTGGTAACCCAAGCTCATTTTAATCTCCAGTTTCCTTCTGGTCAAAATCAAAAACCCTTTGTTACCTTAAAATCTGGTTTCTTCCTACCAAAGATGTTTGAATTCATTGAGTTCTTTTACAAAACATGATTTGTTCTAGAATGTTCCTCTGCAGTAATTTCAACTGAAAGGATCAGGCTTCAAAGGCAAAGAATCAAAGTTTGTTTCTTTCCAGGAGGAATCAAAGCTTCTTTCCTTTCCAGGAGTCCTTTTTTCAAATATTCCTGGTGTTTACAGTCTGTGGGAAGTGTTGTTTGACACTGGATTTAGTTTGTCAGTCTGCATCTGAAAGGTGAGATTCTTTTTTGTGCGTCCAAAATTTCAGCTTGGGATCAGCATTCTGAGTGAATGAGGATGGAGCATGAGGGTGAAACAGACTTGTTTATACCATACTGAAACTTCTCTGTGGTTTTGAGAGGGAAAAAAAAAAAAAAAAAGAAATCATCTACACATGGAAAAGAAAAAAGGAAGATGACTAAAGCAGTCGTTGATTGTAAATTGTAAATTTCCAGTATGAAAATGTTGCATATAGAACAAAAAGTATGTTTTTCTAGTCATAAAATGTATGAATTTGATTGAAACTTAATATTTCTCTTGCATTGTTTTTAATTTCTTTTTACTTTTGACTATACCTGGATAGTTGTCATGCTAAAAATACAGTCTATTTTAGGCTAATTCAGTCTTTACTGACTCCATGGAAAACAAGTCATTAGTTCTCAGCTTGTCTGTTTGGTAACTTTTCAGGCAGTCTACTAATTGGATCCCTCTAATAGAAATTACAAACAATAAGTTAAATTCAGTTCCAGTATTATTAAATTACAAAAATTATATTTCCACAAAGACATTAAATTTCTAATTGAACTTTTATGCATATGTTTGATTTTGATTATAGCAAATGACTCTTGCCAGAGCTGTTAGCAAAAGCGGAGCAGAAAGCCCTATTTAAAAGGGTAAAACATAGAACTTCATTGCAGCCATGTCTAGACATGCTTAATAACAACATAAATATGGGAATGTGTCATGATTTAAAGCATTGTAAAATACATGAATGCTATTTATCATTCACTTCCGGAATGAGAAATCTAATTTAATTAAATGTTGTTCCTGTTTGACTGGACTTCATAGGCTTTGATTCCTGCTTCAATCACCATATTTTATTTTGCATTCTGTGTCTTTTGATAACACTGTCCTCCAAGTGTACCACATTTATTATAGTAATCATTTACAGAAAAATGATACAACTTTTTAATAAATGAGCTTTTTTTTTTGAAAGCTACTGAAATATGACAATTTTCAAAATTATTTTCAAAAGAAAACTCTGATAAAAGGAATGTAATTATTCCTCTGGGTTCAGGTGTTGCTGGATATGGTGCAATCACCTTGATATGTCTGTGACTTTTCTCTAGTATCTGATTGCACAGCTGGCATTAGCTGCCTCAGAAAAAAAGAATATTATTCTAAGAATAAAACGTTCTCACAGTGGAGATTTACAAGCTTGTAAAGTGTTATTGCTGCCTCTTTCTGTCATCAAATTGGAGCATTTCAGTGACAATGGGGGAGACAACAGGTACTTTCCCAAGTTAGGCACAGGGTACATTCCCAGTGATGCCACTATATCCAGAACGTCACATGCTGTGTCTCAGAATTAAGTAAAAACATTTTGAATATTTAAATACATATTATTGTTAACATATATGATTTTTGTAATACACTGAACCAAGGAAAGCGAGGGTAGAGCCAAGGACATATTTTCTTCTTAGCTGCCTAGTAGATGAAAAGTAAACATGAAGACAAATAGCAGTGCAGAATAGCTTAACGTCTTCCTAAAACAGTACACCTGTTAAGTAGAATAAGTCATCCTTTATGACTCCTTTAAAATAATCTGTTAAATTATTGCATTTTTATATACTGTTTTCAAAATAACATGCTCATCACAACTTACCAGAACAGCTTCATAACTGACTTTAGTTTAAAGAGCACTATGATTTATAGGTAATAAAAAAAAGAAGGATCTACATGATGTTCTGACAAAAATATGGACTGAAATAATTTTGTATTGATACTTAAGTGTGAGGCTTACAATTTTACTAAATATAACTATAATTTAGAAAGTCTGTTAGTTAGCATGGTATCAAAGCAGTATTAATCTGATATTTATAAAATTTGGTATTTAATGTTAAAAGGTCAATGTAATCTACTTTACTTGGGTCTAGTGGTTCATATGAAAATTCTTTTCCTGGCTTTTATTTCTTTCTCTTTTAGGTATATTTCAAATATTTAATGACGATTCTGTCATGCATTTGTATCTTTTGTTTAAAAATAGTAAAACATCTTAAACCCTAAATCTTTTTTAGAATATTTGTTTGACTAGTATTTGAAAGAGATATAGAGGAAGATCATTGGTATATTTTAAGAATTATCAAATATAGGAAGAATTTATACATAGTAGACATCTAACATTAAACAAGAGAAACTTTGTATTGCCATATTCATTGCCATATTAGTAGAATAAATATGTAGCTTCATTTTTTTTATTTAGATACACACTTATATACATATGCATATATATACACATATACATAATTTATACCTCATCTTCCACATTTCTTCTGGAGAATTAATGCTCTTATGGTTTACCCAAATTCAATTATTGACAATTTCAAAGTTTAGAACTCTTTCTACTCTTGCTTCCAAGATTACTAAAGCGCATATTTTTACTCTGAATGCTAAACTGAATGCTTTCCTCTTCTGATGTCACAAAATGAATTAGCTCAAGAATAACATCCTCTGATCACACCTGAGGTACAATACTTCAGCTTAGATGCTTTAGATCTTTATTAGATGCTTTTATGGTAGGACAAAGTGTGAATTCACCAGGCAAATGGAGTGTGAATTCACTAACAAATGGAGTACAAAATTGTGCTGCAGGTAGCCATATCTTAAAAGTAACATTTTTGCCTTGCATTTTTCAAGAATTCAATACAAAAATTGTCTGGTTTAAAATGATTTGACTTTAAAATACTTTTTTTTTTTTTAATATGTACATATTTCTGGTTGTTACAAGAATTTTGCAATTGAATCAGTATTAATATGGAGTTTCCAAATTAGAGCCAACAGAAAGATCCCCAAGGATCTCTGAGGACTATAAGTCAAGGTTATAGTTACTGCATCTTATATTTCAGACAAACTAAACAAATATTTCTCCTGATTTGTGGATGTAATTTATCAAGTATGAATTTATTACAGCGGCTTAAGACAATCTTCCTGGTGAAAAAATAAAATTTTTACCCCCAAAATATTTTATGTTGTTTCTAAAGTGCCAAATAATTGATTTCTACTAACCCTAAAAGGTTTTCAAGCTTTGATTCAGACTGTCCAGAGAAGAGGTTGAATCACCATCCCTGGAGGTATTAGAAAGACATGTGGATGTGACACTTAGGCATACGATTAATATGGTGCACTTGTCATTTCTGGATTAACTGTTGGACTCTTTTGTCTTGAGGGTCCTTTTCAATCTAAAAAATTCTATTATTGTAAAAAACTGACAAATATGTCATAGAATTTTCAGTCCTTGGATGAAATTTCCCATAGGGGAATCTAAGCATACAGTTCTGAGACTGGAGCCTTAGTAGTACCTAACAAAGTCTCTCCTTGATAATGAAGGATAATTTGCAAGGCATTTCAGAAGCCTGTACTTGGCAGTACTTGGCATTACAAACACATGCATAAGTGAAATTCTGTTCTATACAGTAACACTTTGAAAGTGTCTTGCTTGTTTAAACATACCATTGGGAGAAACAATCTGTTTTGCTAATGTCTTAAGCTCTTCAAAAAAACCCAAGCTTCCTGGTTTAAAATTCATGGTGTTTTTTTAATGATACCTCACTGCTGGGAAATGGGGAGCCTGCTCTGGTGCTCTGCTGCAGAGCTTGTTTGGGAAGTGCTGACAGGTAACCTACTTTTCTATTCCCAGAAAGCACTTGGAAAAAAGAGATACATTTTCATTAGTGCTAAATGGTAACTGTTTCAGCACTGATTTTCTTTTTCATAATGACTGTGAACCTAAAACTTCCCAAAACACACAGCTCCGGATATGATGGCCCTAGATTAGATTTTCATTCCCTCGTAAAAAGCCCTGCAGAAAATCATTGAACCGTTTTGCTTGGAAGAAATCTTTGAGATCATAGAGTTCAACCATTAACCCAGCACTGCCATGACCACCACTAAATCATGTCCCTCAGTGCCACATCCACACATCTTTTAAATAACTTCAGGGATGGTGACTCAGCCGGGCAGCTTGTGCTAATGCTTGACAAACCTGATAAATTATAAAACTGCTCTGAGATAAATAAAAATTCTACTTTAAATAAAGGTATCATGGTGTGGCCCCAACAGTTTCTGATTGATTTTTGCCTTTATGCATTTATTAAATACTTGCAGTTGAGTTTCTGCACTGTTTCCCTGATTGAAGGAGAACTAGAGGGTGTGTTTGTGGCTGATTGCAACTCCTGAGTGATAGGGAGAACGACAGATTGCTATTAATATCAAGCCAACTCTTTTTAGGGAAATATGCCTGACAAATACTAACAGTTCCTATCAAGAGTCTCTTGTTTATTACAAGACTGATTGCTTTAAAACCCACACTGAGAAAAAAAAAAACAAAAAACAAACAACTTTGATACTTGCAATATCGTTTATATAACCCCTTCCAAAAACTATTTAATATGATGGTTGAGTGGAAAACTTGTAATATACAAATGACAGAAAAGATTGGTATAAGGACAGTGTACTTTGATAAAATATATTTAAAAGAAGAGGCAAAATGTTTAGGAAATGTCATAGTCCTTTAACCTGCGCTATTTAAAACATAAGGATGTTGATTGGTACTGTAGCTCACATGTTTTTGGTCAGAAGAGTCTGGCTATTCAAATGACATTACATAGCAGAGCAGGGAGGGAAAAAAAGGCATTTTCAAAGATGTAAATGGGAAACTAGAGATTTGTATTTGCTGCTACCTTGGGATTATATATGTTATATAATTAAAAATATTCAGAGAAAAATCAGTCCTCCAGTCTCAATATCCTGCAAGAAAGAAAAGTAAAGACATACTGATTCCTAGTCAGGAGATTTACTCAATCAATATGAATTCTCAGGTTATGCTAGGTTTATTTGTCTGTTTTCTGATCAACTGGAGTTCATGTTTCCAATTTTATTTCTATAGCTGGATTTACTACTGCCTGATTTACAGCCAAAATGTTTATATATTTTACCGTGGTAATTATTTTAGCTTCCCTACACATGATGAGAATCTCAATAAAATACAGATTTAGAGGAAGAACATGTGTTTTCAACTGCAAAAAAAGGAGGCAGATGCCTGAGGAAATCCTCTTGTTCTGGTCCCTGCTCACCCAGCACAGGAGTCACCCCACACATTCAGCTTTACCTCAGTGTTAGAGGTCTGGTTGTAAATCAATGGACTGTGCTCAGGGTGATCTGGACATTTGTGTGGTTTCCATTATGTGATGGACTCCTGCATGCTCAGTAGGGTTTTTTTTTCTTGAGCAATGACACAGCAAGGGCAGCTCTTCCCTGTGTTAGGAGAAAGAAGTGCAGTTTCAATAGAACTGTGAGTTTTCTAAATGGACAAACAGATGCCAGAAATTATGGACAAACATTCTTATTGCACATGTAAATGCTGAGAAATCAAAAAACACTCAGGAATCCCCATGAAGACGGGGACAACATGTCTGACATATGACAACAAAACAGGATTACCCACTGCCAAATATCTAGACAGAAAAAAAAAACTCATTTAAACATGCCAATATGTATTTCTGAATATACAATGTACAAGTTCTGAAGAGAAATGGTGATAACAGGCAGCAGTATGTCCAGAACCAAGATCACACCATCTGGATCTTGGTCTGTATACAGTCAGCACTTAATTTTGAGAATCTCTTCCTTGTTCTGGGAAAGGTACCCCAGAGGCCCTGTCTTCGAATTAAAGAGTGTTGGACATCCAGTGGAAAGTGCATTTATTTTTGTACTGCTTGCAGGTATAAAAGCTCAAGGGAGACATGTTCCTGTGCCATAACTTCCACAAAAGGTTTTGCTGGAGCAAAAAAGTGTAGAGTATATAAATCAGATGTGCTGCTTCCTCCCACTCCTTTTCCCACTGGATTTGATAATGATGAGAGAAACAATGTTATAACTGCTATCATTTCAGGTACCTTGAGTACTCTCAGAAGTTATCAAAACAAAATAAAAGGAAATTGTTAGGGATACATTTAAGAGTTAGAACTCAAATGACTGGGGAGACCTTAGAGCAGTCTTCCAATACCTGAAGGGGGCCTACAAGAAAGGTAGAGAGAGATTTTTTACAGGGACCTATAATGATAGAACAAAGGGCTTTAAACTGAAAGACTAGGTTTAGAAAGGAAAACATTTTTTTCTGTGAGTATGGTGAGGCACTGCAGCAGGTTGCCCAGAGAAGTTGTGAGTACACCATCCCTGGAGGTGTTCAAGGCCAGGCTGGGTGGGAGTCTACACAACCTGGTCTAGTGAAGGTGCTCCTGCCCATGACAAGGGGGCAACTAGATGATCTTTAATGTTGCTTCCAAACCTAAACCATTCTATGATTTCATGACTCACAATGTATCAAGTCATGTCAAGACCATAATCAGTTAAAAAGATATTCCTGACAATTGCTAGCTCATTTGGAACTGTAAGTGCCTCCTTGGAGTCAAAGGTTCCTGAAATTGAAATGCTTTTTAAACTTCATTTATTTACATCCTGAGTTCAATTTGGTAATCAGTGTAGTTGTTGCACAGTTTTCATTTTTGCTGTTAGTCTGTTTCTCATTTGTTTAGTGATGCAGTGTGTGCTTACGGGTGTGGTAAGGGGAGTACTGTCAGATAAATGTAGCCCAGAGTTAAGTTTCTGACATGCAATAGTTTGTACCTGGGACTGTAATCCTCTGCTTCAGAAGTGGATGCTGCTTTGACAGAACCATACTTGTGAAATACTTCAGATAATTTCTTGTCATACCCCCATGGGTACTGAAAGCACATAGCATTTAACCCTGAGTACATCCTTTTTTCCTAAGCAAATTCCAGTATGGGCATTTTGACTTTTCTCAGGTTGGTAACTTCAGCACTCAAAGAGTTGAAGGCAGTGAGTATTCTCTATCAATTATAAGTAAAATATTTTTGTGATTCTGGCAGAAAGAAAAGCATTTATACTGTAAAATGAGATATTTCATGGTAATGGTAGATGTATTTTTAGATGACTCTGCATTTCCATAATGATTTTTGTTTCCCCTTCATGGTCTCTTCTCTCAGTCCCTCTGGTTTAATTTAATTGCTACTGCTCGTCCTGTTCATAAGCCATCAAACTTAAGTCAGTCTTGCCCCCATTAGTGATGGGCTGCATGAATTACATACCCCCTGATATTTCTAAAGCATGATTGAACAAATATAACTCCTTATATATGCACACAGAGACAAATCAAATGCTTCTTGATAAAGATTAATTTGGTTTCATTTCACAGAGAGGAAATGGTACCTTAAACAGATCTCAAAAATTATATTGAAGTATTAAGAGCCACTGAGTTAAAATTAATCTCTTTTGTAAGAAATCTGACCTGCTCAGAAGTATTTCCAGAGCTGACAATAAAAGTTGGGGGCTTCAGACCTGAATGAGAGTGAATTTTTTACTTTCTTACTATTAACAATGTGGGATATTAGTCACCTGAATTAGTAGATGCTCATAATAATCAGTCTTTCAGATCATCAGGGCCCTGAGTTTATGGCTCTTTGGCACCTTATGCTGTTCATAGGAAACTGGTGACTTTTGGATTGAATGGATCCATAAGAAAATAGATGTTCAGCAAGTTATAGTATAGATCTTAAGTTTTATACAAGATATTTGTGAAAGATGAAAGTGAAAATTGAATTCTTATACAAACAATTTATTGCCACTTACTAGTAAAATAAGCAACCAAACAAAACAAAACTTTCTTCCCTAGCCCCCGAACTCCCAAGCAACAAAACATTAAACGGGTTGTGGATATGCCACAATAAAGAGGAAAGAATTTATTTTCCTCCAAATTTGGTTTTCTTTATCAGTAGGTCAGCTGTTTCTATTAATATTTCCTGAATCTATAAAATAAAAAATTAAAATCTGTAGGTCAGTAGAGAATTAAACCTATGACATTGTGGTTTTTTCCTGACATGTCCTCTCTTTCATTTCCAGTCCTGGTGCAAACCAAGGTTTTCCAGGTCTAGTTTAGCTTGGAACTGTTCCTGTTTCTTCCTTCTCTTTTGAAGATAGGTACTAGTGATTAAAATATTTCTGGCGTTCTGGAACTCATCAACAAAATATGTTATTGTCATCCTTTTATCTTATGACTGAAGATGATTAGATTAATAGTTGAGATTCTACTGGTTTGGGGTGAGAGGATGGAGAAGGAAAGGAAATTATATTTAATTCATTTGAGCCAGTCATACTTTTAGATTATTAATAAAAATAGATAAGAAGGGAAATTACCTATTATGGTATCTAGAGCTTTTATAAGCAAACAGATATAGCTTTAAAACTCCACTAATTTGACACCAATAGCAAGAATGTTTGATCTGAAATGGAAAAAAATATAATGCCATCATTTTGCTTAGTGTCATAAAATAGTCTAGTACTTTTTGACTAATCATTTATTTTGGAACACTAGCAGTTCTCTTGTTAAATGTAATTGGTGGTCTTTTAGCTCTTGTGTTCAGATAATGTATTTTTATTGATGTTAAAAGATCCCGAGGGGGTGCAGAGTACCTAAATTATTAGTGTTCATGGAAAAAAGCTAATGAGAATAAACATTTCAACTGCTGTGCTTCCAGCTGTTGGATATTTTTTAAATAACGATGAAATATAATCCTTTGCTTTTTATTATATGACACATCCACCTCAGAAATCCAAACTAAGATAGGTGGTGGAGGTTTATTTTTTAAGTGAAAACTTGTTTGCCTCTTAACAGTCTGTGAATACACTCAATGAACCGTTTCTTGGAAGAAAAGTGTTGGTTTGTGGGGAAGGACGGGAGAGGAAGGAGGAATCTGGGGGTTTTGGGGTTTCTTTAAGCTTTCCTGCGGTGTGAGTGCCAGGGGTAGATATCTTAACAGCTGGTAAGGAGGAACTCAGTTTTGAACTCTCTGTCCCACAGCTCTGTGTGTATCCATATCACTCATGTTTGGACTGCTAATGAAATGTTTTCTAGGACTCTGTGTTTCTGGGTAAGGCTTCACCATTCATGAAGCCACGTTTCATATTTTTGGAATCCTGGAGAGAAATATGCAGTGTTATCAAAATACATACCTAAAATAAGATCGTCTTTTAACCAATCAAAACTTACATTTGTTTTCTTGTATTTTATCTTGCTGACCTCTAAATAAATACATAAAGAAGTGATCATCAAGCTATGGAAACTCATGGTTACTTACGTCTATAAAAGTATATGAATATGCATTTTTTTAAACCCACATTCTTACACTAGCTTTATATAAATAGTGTTATTGAAAAAAAGAAAAATACATCCTTTCTAGACTTTGCTATAAACCTTCTACTAATACAGTATGTTTTGTAATAATATAAGAAAAAAACTGAATGCATTTCATTAGCAATGAGTAAAATGTTGAAATGTCTGGGACCTAATCTATAAATAAAATCTTAAAAACCTCATTAGAACACCTGCAAGGTATCTGTTCCATTCCCATGACTTCTCTGATGTTCTTGTCTGACCCTGGCTGATACAGAGCTTATATACTCCTGACATTCAGTTCTAAAAAAGAGACAGAGCACTCTCTTTTCCTGATTTCTTGGAGCAAATTGAAGCTGTATTTCTGCTATGTGATTCATTTGGAGAGGATCAGCTATGAGCACCTATTGTAATATTGTTGATCAAAGCTGAAATGAAGAAATTGAACACCAAGTATGACAAAAGACAAATGGCAAGTAAAGAGAAAAAAAAGAAAGGAAATAGACAGGAAATTGGAAATCAATGAAAGAAAATTTAAATCTGACTGAAAAGATAGAAAATACCATGTTATTCATTATTTCAATTTGCTCATAATAATTTCTGCATCTCAAGTAGAAAAATACTAGCATTTTACAACTTTCTAGGAAGGAGGTTGAAGTTTTTTTTCCTAGATAATACGGCCTTGAAAGATCCACCAGGTAGACCAGAACTGTTATATTTCCAGTATGGGCTATGGCTGCTAATTTTGTTGTGCTTGCTGATTCCAAGTTTTCCTTTGGGACTCCTCATCCTACTATTCTGGAGCCCCTTAACAGCACCTGATGCCAGGATCTTACCCTCAAAAAATGGGATCACTGCAGTGTAAATGGAAAACAGTAGAGAGAAGACAAAGATAGTATTTGGTTTTTGTTGTGGTTTTTTTTTTGTTTGTTTGGTTGTTTTTTTTTTTCATTTGTTTGCTTGGTTAGGTGTTCTGTTAGTTTTTGTGTGGTTTTGTTTTTGTTTGTTTGCTTTTCTTTAACTTGTTGATGTTGGTTGGTATTATTCATCTTCCTGTAGTTTCTTCATGCAGAAATCTCACTTTGCCTGACATTACCTTTGCAAGTACCACCCAACTTGCTGCAAATGTTTATTGTGTCTTATATAATCTGTGCACTACATGTAACACTTCTGTAAGATTTCAAGGATAAGTAAAAAACATTTAAATAGTATTGAAAGAAATATACTGTTGGTGAAGTACATATCTCAATGATGCCAGTATTTCTTCTCACTGAAGTAGGTGTGTAGGTAATGTGGTCTCTCAGTGACAAGAAGGATAGAATTTATCTACTCCTTTAATACAAAGTTGTTTGCTTCTTCCTGGATTTCATTCATATATGAATCAGTTTACAACACTTTCTGCTGACAAATGCCATTTCAGAGGGCACTAGAAAGGATGAATTTCAGTGACCCACTGCCACAGTGACCCTCCCACCAGCAACCAAGCGCTGTGTAGGCTCTCACACACTCCCCCACCAGCAAGTCCAGGGAGAGAACAGGAAAGATAAAAGAAAACACCAGGACTGAGATAAAGACAGTCTAATAAGGAAAACAAAATCTCTCACACAAGTAAAGCAAAACAAGGTAACTTACTGCTTTCCATGGGTGGACAGATGCGCAACCATCTCTAGGAGAGCAGGGCCCCATCACACATACTGGCTACCTGGGAAGACGAACACCTTCAGTCCAAATGTCTCCCTCTGCCTCCTCCTTCCTCCCACTTTGTATACTGAGCTTGTTGTCATATTGTCAGGAATGTCCCTTTGGTCAGCTGGGGTCACCTGTCCTGCCTGTGTCTCCTCCCAACCCCCCATGCACCAGCAATTTCCTTGCCAGCATGGCCATAAGACAAGTAGCAAAGGCCTTGGCTCTGTGTGAGCCCTGCTCAGCAATAACAAAAACATATCCATTTTATGTACCCTCTGTTCATCACAAACCCAAACACAGCCCCATACCAGCCACTGTGAAGACAATTAATTCTAACCCAGAAAACCCTAGTTTGTATTATGAACTTCTTGGAGACCCAGAAGAGTCACTAAAATATTGGTAGGGTGCAGTCTGGACAGAATTATGGCTGAAAAAAATTGTGGCATGAGCTGTGATACACAAAAGTTTTAATATGTGGCATTTTTCCATTTACTGGGAATTTGCACCTTAGCTGTTACAATAAAAGCATGAGTCATAGTTGATCTAAAGGGAGGTGCCCTGTGGATGTGAGCATACTGCTTGTCAATGTAGCAATAAAAAGAGCAATCTTTTATGTTTGCTGACTCTTAGTTTGCATTCATGTTAATTTCTCATTAGTATTAGTGATTGAGTTTAATATAAAATCATCTTAAACCTTTTTGCTCTCATTACCAAATAATTAAATAAAATTAATACTATTTCTTACTTTTAAAAATGCAAGACCAGCTTATTTTTGAAAAAACCCTCCTCAAATATTAAAAAAATTAAAAAAATCTTTCTACAAAGAAAAGGACAATTTTTTATTACTTGTGGTATGTGGTGATGATGATTGCTCTAAGTGTTTCACAAAATCATTTTTTGTTGAACTTAATACTAGCTTTCTGAGAGATGCATGCAAAGATAACTACTCAGACCCACACTCCTCACTTTAACTACAAACTTCCTACATGGAATAATCTTTCCCTTTCCTGCTGGATAATTATGTCTCGGTGTTTCTGTCTGACATTAGGGCAAAGCACAGGACTGGTAAAGCAGATAGATACTCTTCAGTAAAGGGAAAAAAATATCTTCTGATAATTAACAGAAGTAAGCAGGTAACCTCGACTATTTTGGAAATCATTTTCAGGCAAAATTAGGCTCAACACTATATCTGCTTCCATATACTCATCCATTCAGTTCTCTTTACTTCTGAGGCAGCCTGTATGGATATGGTTTCTTGACAGAGCCATGCTTTTGCTGTAGGACAGTCAGCTTTTTCTGGTCTTGCCATGCCTCAACTTAGTTGACTCTACCTAAAATAATGAGGCAGAACAGTTTCATGCTACTTATCTCCATCCCATTTAGGAACTGAGGCATATCTTCACCACGGATAAGGGAGCATATATATTGGTGAAATTATCCCATTCAAGGACTAGGCAGATTTTTGTATTTCTTCATTAGATAAGATGGGATTTTTTTCCTTCACTTCTTTTGAGGCTATATCCTAAGAACAGCTAGTCTAAGAAATATATGTCCTCTCATATTGTAAGAAATGGATAATTTAAAAGATTAACCAGGAAGTAAACAAGAAATAAACACATAAAAACCATACACACACACACAACCTCAAAACCCCCAACTAACCAACCAGGAGAAAACCACAAAGTAAAAAAAGTGCACAGAATCACTGTGAATTCAGCAGTCAAGCAGGAAATGGAAACCTCAAAATCTGACATTGTTTATGTTTTTGGAATGTGATGATTCCAAATTCTAATCAAGAAGCCTTGTCCTGAGTTAATAATTGTGGTATTTGGTATTTCTGAACAGACAGCACTTGCAAAGCAACTAAATCTCCTTTTAACTTGGTTATAAAAAAACATTATTAATAGCTGTCTGGAAATTGAGAGTTATTAGAGAATGTGTGATTTGTCATTTGGATTGCAACTGCTTTGTTGGTGTAAAACTCTCTCCACGGACCTGTAACTGCATGACCTTAAGTATGGCTAACTTAATTATAATTTTAAACTAGTTAATTAGATTATTTGATGAATTATGGTATGTAGAGAACTTGGCACAGTGTTCAAGAGCCTTGACCTTTACTTTCATCAGGAGGTTCTGCATTTTCTGGTAATGCTTTTTTATGCTGTGAGTACAGAAAGTCTTGTTAATTTTTTACAGGGAAGTTTAAAATTCCCCCAGTTTATGGAGTAATGAACAAAAATCCTACTCTATTTATTTTTTCTGATTAAGCCCACTGTATCACACAAACTGTACTTATGTTAGCATATGTGATATCCTACATGAATGAAATCAATCCAGTTTAGCTACTTCCCTCAAATGCATGCTGAATATAAAAGTAAGCATTAATGTATACTTTTAGGTACAAACATTTTTTGCAGGGATTTCTATAAGGTCTGATCTCTGCATAGTGGGATGTTCAGTTTACATGTTATATACTGATAAAATTTTGGAAAGTAGGCATGAAGAAAAATCAGAAAAATATATGGATTCAATTGAGGAAGCACAGAAAGAAGGATTTATCACACATTTCTTTGAAAAAACCTTTTCCTCAAGGTGAATCATGAATTTGGATAGGGAAAGGGAAGCTGCAATACTCCTAATAAATCAAACTTGGCATAATTTTCAAATTTGTTTTTCTAATTAGGCTATGAGAAAAAAAGATCTGATCATCAGAATTTATAGTTAATTATAGCTAATTGTAATATTCAATTACAGGACATAGTTTATACCTTGGAAAAACTGGAAGTACATCTGTATACTCTAAAGATGAAGAGTACACATATATTTTACCCAGCCTGAGAGATTACTGGACTTTGGCTGTTTCCTTTGGATGTGCTTTTAGCCATGATACTAAAGCTGCCCGGCTCAAATTATCCTATTTTATCCCTGTTGGAGGTTTTTTTTGCAAGACCTGAACAGTGGTGTGAACCAAATATGGGAAACTAGGTGGAACCCCAATGGGGAAGAAATGATGATGTTTTGCTCCAGATCAGAAGGCTGAAGGGTTTGCTTTATTAAAACTATACTATATTACATTAATATACTATTTAAAGAGATACTATACTATTCTACATACTTCTTACTTACCTAAATTGTGACTCTCTGCTGAGAGTCCGAGACACAGCTGGATCTGTTTGGTCATTGAACCCAAACAACCTTCACCAGAATCCAAACTAGCAATCACTTCAGGTAAACAATCTCCATACCAAATTCCACATGGGGGAAGAAAAGGAGCAGAAATAAAGATTGTTTTCTCTTCTCTCTGTGCTTGTCCTGAGAGACAGAATTATGTCTCTCTGTCCAGAGGAACTGAATGTCACAAACCAAAAGATACCTGCATTTTTTAAAAGAATGAAAAATTACACATGCCAATGACTTTGAGGTACTGGGATCTGAGAACATTGTTGTTTGTGCTTAAAGTGGTAGAGACAGTGTTATTGCTTTTATGTATTAGGATCAAGAGGTGCATGAAATAAATTGCACAAGAATATCTACTTCAATATGTTTAGTAGTTTAGCCCCATAGTACTAAAATATTGAACTTCTTGACACTTTCAGATCAGATAGTAACAGATGGCCCATAGCAGAATTAGTTAGGTGAAAAGTGTATTTTTTTCTGCCCATCCTGTGTGGATAGCCCTCTGAAAGTGTCTATAAACACTATTGCACATTCCTCCTATGGCACAAACCTCTGAAATAAAAGGTAACCCTTCCATTCACTTGAGCTCTGGATTTTTCACATAGAAAATGCTTTTAGTAAACAGCATTTACTGATACAAACAGTTAATTCTGCTGATGTTTTTTTCACGTGATGACATTAAAATAATGTTCTGTCTAGGCTTATTTTTAGAGCTGCATATGGAGAGACAGGTGTACACGTGAATTTAAAAAAGCTTGTGGGGATTTTTGTATGCATTTCTTCTTAAGATTTGCTGTAGAAAAATTAAGACTATACACAGGAGAAAACCCTTCATAAAAGAAAAATATCAATCCATTCTTTTATCTTTCCAATTATGTGTATATGTTTTCAGGAGGTGCTGTAAATAGTCTCCAGTTTTTAAAAAGGACTGGAACATATAGAACTCTAGAAAACAAATAATAAACATCAATAGAATTTTTTAGTTGCTTGAAGCTGCACATTATTAGTTCTCAAAATGTAATCACCTTTTCTCTGCTGCAGCATACATGCTCAGCATCATCTTTATAGACAAAAAGGTTGGAATAGTTACTCCTCTTAGTAAGTGCAAGCACATACTTTTGAATCAACAATATTTAATATAAGCACACGTAAAGTTAACTCTTGGTAACATATTTAATGAAATAATTTTTTATTAATTGTTATTTCTATCATTGGAAGCAGAGAGAAAAAGTACTTTCTGTTAATATGTTTGCATTTAATACTCTCTTTGATAATAAGAATGTAACTCAAAATGTGACCTTCCCAATAATGAGAAGCCCTGACTATTGTTTAAGTGTTCTATGATGAGTTTTGACCACAGAGAAAAGTAGCTTTACTGTTAGTCTGTGCTGTCATTGAAAGCCAAGGAAACTTCAGCATTGTATTTGTAAAAATTTATTTCCATTTTAGGTAAGTTCAGTCCTAGCTGGACCTCGTGTTGGTGGTTCTCAAGGTAAACCTCTGTCTCCTGTGGTGGATTTTTCCCTGAGCTGTTATGAACTAATCTGGGGTACTTATGGGCACAAGATCACATTAAGACCCAGGACATGGCACGATTTCATAGAAAGGAGAAATACAGTGCAACTACTTGGAATACCATCACTGAAGTGTCAACACTAAAAAAAAACCCAACCAAAATTGTTCTTAAACGTATGTCTCTTCAAATATTAAACTTCAGCTACTGGACGTTTTCTACTGGCAGACAAATACCTATCATTGAGTGAAAATTTCAGTGTTTCTTCTGAATCTGAGGCATCTAGTACATTATGATTTGCTTAAGTTGGAACACTTTAAGAAATGCAGTGATTGATTAAATTTCTGGCTGTTTTTCCCATATCCTCCATCTTACAATTTAGAATTGTTATCCAAGGCTTGGATTGCTTGGTTTTTCAAGTTTCAGATGCATCAAACTACCTAAATCAGAACTGTCTTTCTTGAGCACAAAGGCTGGTGACCTGAGAAAAAAATTACTCCTGATTATTTATGTTGTTCTCTCCAAGTAGACAGCAGGGCTCAAGCTGATGAAGTCTTTTGAACAGTTTCTTCAATATGTAGATTCACAGGTTTCTTCTCATGCTCAGACTGTATTTCTCTTGTAATGGTTTGCCTATGAGCAAGATTGAAAGAATATTTGCTACATAATTACTGGGAAAAGGTGCTAAGTAATTAAAACTCACGAGACACTTTCACTTTTCATCATGTCTGCTCCTTAGAAGGAATATAGCTTAGAAAACGTGGGTTTAGGCATTTTTCAACAGCATGCAAAAATTCAATACTTAATCTTGTTTCTTCAAGGTTGGAGCATTGCTGTTTTGGTGATTTTCCCTGGTATATTTTCCACTGATTATATAAATTTTGAAAGTTTAGTGATACTAAATACAGCGAAGGTATTTATTTGTTACTTGGCATTTACTGAGTTTGTTGGGTCATATATAAGCCATTGTAATTGTTAATAATGAAAATCCAAATGCCCTACCATTGAAAAAATTCTTGCAGAATAGTTCTGTTAGGCTTGAATTTACCAATAATCTGACAAGTTATTAGTTAGGGAAGAAACACTAATAAAATTTACCCATGGCACCCATTAAGCCTATATGTCTGTCTCATCCTTCACTTTGTGTGAGGGGCTTTTTTAGTTGTTTCTTCCAGCTGAAAGTGTTCAAACCAGACAGTGCAGTCACTAGAGACATGAAGGTCTAAGAAAGTGTTGCCTACCCACAAACCTGTGGGTTTTCTGGAGGTGGACTGTTAGAATTAATGTAACCTGATTCAAAAACGTTTTACAA
Organism: Chloebia gouldiae; assembly: GCA_003676055.1. NCBI lineage: Eukaryota > Metazoa > Chordata > Aves > Passeriformes > Passeridae > Chloebia > Chloebia gouldiae. Next base: position 2,420,051 of record QUSF01000001.1, read on the forward strand.
AAATGAGTTTAAAGAAAATTTGAGCCTTGTAATTTGCCTATATTTTTCAATGTATTGCTTTTAAATGAAGTGTTGGAAATATACCAATGCAGGAACTGTCTTATATTTATGCTGCATAAGATACCATCTATGTAAATAAGTGGGTTTATGATTACAGATCTTAAACAGACTGACAGTTCATCAACGTGAAGATTAATGGTAGGATATTTGAATACTGTAAAATATGCTGATGAATATGCATTCCAGTTCTGAAACAAATTCACTGCATCCATGTTTATTTCTTTTCTGAATTTGGGTTTTACACGTACTTAAATGATTGTTTTACTGTCTGGGAAGCAGATTTCAAAATTACCCATATATGTATTTATAGAAAGTATTTTATAATTTGATATACTTGAATATGCATGCCAGTAATGTATTATGTACTAATTCAAAGAGTACTTCAGTGAAGTTTTAAGATGCATCTGTTCAATCCTACCTATGAAAAGAAACATTGAATTGTGGAGAAAAATTATCTTGGAGTTATTAAATTAAACAAGCAAACAAAATGATCCTTTAAAATGGTAAATAATTGCATAGCAAAACCCCATTCCAAGAAAATGATATTGGTATTCTGGGAAAAAAAAAAAAAAAAAAAAAAAACAAAGATCCAGGTTTCCCAGGTTTCTGGTAAATTTTTCTTAGATCTTAGAATCTGATATGACATTTCTGTAAGTTTCTAACATATTTGAGCAACAATACTAATGATTGAATACTGTTCCAGTATTAACAGGCAGTATTTCTCACTAAGTACTTTTATGCAGACTAAGAATATATTGGAGACACAGAAGCTAAGGTCACTTGAATCAATGAAATTGTAAACTCTATCAGCTACAAATATCCAGAGCAGCTCTTCAGATGGAAAGTCATGCAAGATGTATTGTTTTGAGTGCTGTAATCTCCCCAAAGTCATCAGACATTTCCTGCAGTGATGTTCCTTCTAATATTGAAATTATCAAATGATTTTGAAAGTAGTGGATAAAAATTTACAGCATCAGTAATTTAAATAAAATTACCATGAATAGAAAATTTTATTCATAATTACGCATTCAACAGGGACTGCTATTAGAGTGGAAAGTCTAAAATAAAGAGTGGATAGAATAACATCTAGTCTAAATATGTTGAATAAGACATGATGCAGTGAATAACTTTGGCTGATTGTTTGGAAGTGTTCAGAGAGGTGCAATAATCAAACTTAACCATAACACTGAAGGAAATACTTGCATTAACATAATCTCATGAGTGACAACTATACTGTCAATATTAAATGAGTTCCTGGCTTCTGTGAACAATATCAAAAATAATATCATAATTTCAACAGAAAGAATTGCTTCTGTGAACATTTGTTTTTCTAATTTCTTGTAATTGTTTTCTAGGAAATATAAAATGCACTAAAGGAGGTTGGGGAGAGGAATGAAACATGAAAAAAGACCATAAAGATCAGAACAGTGAATTTGAAAACAGTTATCTATAGAAGGTGCATTTATTACTCACAGTTTAGTGAGTGAAGTGTAAGAAAAACAGATTTGCTAGTTTCCAATATTTTTTATGTTGATTCAATAGTATACTATAAAAAAGTTTATTCCTGCAGATAGCTTTTTCTTAATTCTATGTTTAAAAGCCCAGAGCCTTGATAGTATAGTTGAACCAAGAGTCAAGTATTTCTAGTATGTGTAGATGCTCTGTACACTTGGTATAAAATAACATTGTATAATTTTATACACTTTGAGACTAGTGACCTGTGACTTGGGTGAAAAACAGAAAAGGAGAACGAGAAAAAACCCACAGAACGGTTAAAATACAAAATGCTCTATCTATTTTGAAAATAAAACTTTTTTCTTTCCTAGATTGGAAATATTTGAAGAAGATCTGGTGCAAATCTTTTCAAAGAGTACCATGTCAAAAGTGGGTTAAAAGGAGAGGGGTAAAATATAGATTAATACAAATACATATATTTTTTTAAATATAATTGTAGTATCAAATGGATGCAACATTTCTTTGGAAATCTTCAAATTTTATAGTAATATTTCTTGTCTGTTTTCTTGATCTTTCTGTTTCATTATGCTTGTTTGTAGTTAGGTTTATTGCACCATAAATATCCCAGTCTAATTTAGTTGATGTATGTCAAAAGTTCTTTTTAGCATTATACTGTTTCAAACATCAACAAAGAATCACCTTTCTAAAATTCCATTGAAAATATATTGTTTCTTTGTTCATCTGTTTCATTTAATTTCTGTAATTGTCCAATTTCTTTTTTCCATGCCTGCTCTAAATGTTCTTATTTTCTACTTTCGACAAGCTAAGAGTAATTGTCATTGCAGTTCTGGAACTAGAGGAAGTGATATGTCAAGCAATACAAAATAATACTTCATAGGTCTTCAATATTTTAACAATCCCGTATCTCACTTTGTTTTTCTTACAGATGCTAATTTTCCAAGCAGCAGAAGAAGGATCTTTCAAATTACAGAGCAGGTTGAAATATGTACAAGAAACTGCATGAAAGCCAAATAAATAGTTATAAGACTAAAATACCATTGAAACCATAATTTCAAATAGGGTAAAGAGATCTCTTGGGCTTAGGAAGAATAATAATTCTTCCTACCTTGTACACTTGTATACCTTCCATACTTGTGTACCTTGTATACTTGTAACAGAAGAATAGTTTCATTTCCTGTGTCCAGAAAAGGCACTCTGGTTCAAAATTCAGTCTTAAACAAGGTTGATTCATTATCCTATACAGCACATTCACTGTGAATAAAAATTCTTCAAATATTAAGGGAGGCTAAAAGATGGGACCTAGAGTAGAAATAAAATATTGTGTTTTTGTTAAAATAAAGTGAGCAAATATTGTCAGTCAGATGTCACAAGCATTTCTATTCACAGATGAGTACAGAGATTCTTATGTGCACCCCACCTCCATTAGACAGCACAATCAAAAGTTCACAAGCAGTTTTGAAATCCTCTGAGTACATGTGAAAAAACCTATGAACTATGCTGTCAATGAAATCGTTGGGAGGGTCTGTAGGTGTTCTACATCTGCTTAACTGCAATGGCAGAATTACAATTATAGCAGATTTTCTTAACTCTGATGAATACAAACCAGCTTTCCCTTAGCTGAAAAATTAATATTAGTATATTATAATTATTTGTGGAGAAATTAATAACAAAATCCAGATATTTTGTGAAAGAATCACACCAGGGTAATTTGAATAAAGGAATTATGCACAGTGTATAAACTTAATGAACACTGATAATTTGTCATGCCTGAATAACTATACCATTACTAAACTGGAGGTGAAATATAGAATGAAAACCAATGTTTCTGTCACTTTTTAAAAACAGTAGTATAAGAGAAGGACAGTTAAAAGCTATATACTTGTACAACTAAGAGCTCAGATGAGATTTGTATTTATGGAAATCTGGTTTTTGTGAACTATATAATTTAAATTAAGGCATTTTGGCTAATCAAATTGGTAGAAGGATTCAAATTTAACAGGGCTTGAAAAGCATCCATTGGTGTGTGTGAATTTTCCATGACAGACAGCAGGAAAAAAAATTCAAATTTAATAAGGAAAATATTTGGGAAAAAGAAAAGAATATAAATGCAACACTTATAACACATATACATGAGAGAAAGTTCCCCCAAATATCCACTGTAAAAGCAACTTGGAACAATATCAAAACTTATCAAAACAATATCAAAACTTATCTTTCTTTACTGTTTGGTAACTTTGGTTTGGAAAATTTATATTCAGTTTCCAATGTGTCAGAAATTGTCATATAACTACTTCTCTATCTAGTTTTTCAAGTTGAACTTAATCTAGTATGAATGACCTTAAAATCTTATCCTGATCTCAAGAACTGGACAAATTATTACCTTCTCACTCCTTATACAAACAAGGAATTTCAATTCTAAGAGTGTATTCCTGATGAGATGGAGCGGGAGACTGTGCAAAACTGATTCTAAGACATCATTTTTTCTGTTGTCACAGAATAGGAGAATTATTTATTGAAAGTACCCAAAATAGTTTTGAGTAGCTGCAGAACTGTGTTCTGAAACATCAATTCATTTGTGCTGTATGAAATACTGTATGCCCTCCTCTGGGGAGTGAAATACTTCAACCACAGATGTAAGTAAAGGTATCAGTAAATTATTCTTCTACATCCTGTCCACTGAAAATATGATGCTGTGAACTAAAATGACTTCCTCTGTGTGTGAGGAAACAATGACTATTCTACCCTTCAGGTCCTGATTTTATCACATAGGGAGGTTAAGATGTATTTTAGGAATGTACAAACTGTGCACCAAGTTGTTTTTCATCAAAGGCAAGAAATACTGAGGTAACAACTTAATACCTGAATAATTTTGTAGGTTAATCCATTGCCAGGGTATAAGAGGCAGCTAAAAATACTTTACTTTGAGGAAACATAGAACAACGGTTGCTCCAAAGCGCCTTTCATTTGAAAGATGCATTCGAGAATACACAAGTAATGATATCTCTGAAATTTAAGCTTTGCTTTTGCTTGTTTCCTGCTAGACTTTTTTTTGTTTTTAAGGTTAATTGGTTAGTTCTGTACCTGTTGCCTTCATCTTGAATGAAGGATGTCAAAGTGCTTATTAGAAGTAGGACAGAAGCAGCAATTTACAAGATGGTCCTACCACAGTATAAATCTGAGATGATTTTCCTCTTTCTTTTGATTGAATGATCTGTATGTTACTGCCCTTTGAAGAATTCAAAGATCAAGAAGATGTTTCAATATCTTCAGAAAAATACTTTATACAAAAATTGATCAGCCTGGTTTTAGAATTATACTCTCAATAGGGATCCAAATTTGCATCTGCATGGAGAATATAACTTATCTTCCTCTTTGTCAGCACTCAAATTCCTACTAATTCCAGTAAATACTTTATAAATTAAGACTAATTTTAAGACTGTATTGAAAAATTAATTATCCCATACTAGAGTTTTTTGTATGCATTACAATCTACAAAGGTAAGCTGAATATATTAAAAATTTTAAGATGTTTTATAAATGACATATTTCTATATTGAAAATTATATTCAATTTGTAGACCATAATTGAAGAGATTAATTTATTTTATAATGATTTTTGACTAATTTATTGATTAGAATACAGATAGACCTTAGTAGAGGCAAATGTTCTGTATAATTTTTAAACAGAATTACATTATCTTATGCATTCATCTGCTGCCACCTTTTTTGTTTGTTTGTTTGTTTTGGTTTTGGGTTTTTTGTTTTGTTATGGTTTTGGGTTTTTTTTGTTTAGCAAGGTTATTCCCACTTTATTGGCAGTCCTCTTTTCACTGCTGATGCATGACAGCTGTGTGAAGAGTTCTCTTTTGTAACCTAAGTAACCTACATGTGCTTACAAGAGCTCTACAAACTATTAGATCATACAAAAAGGTTCACCACAAAATTAATACCCCAATTGCATCAGAAACTTCTGGGCAAGCTAGAGAATATTGAAAAAGCTGTGAAGTAGAAAATCACTTGCATTCAGGTGCTGAGTTCTGCTGTGCTTTTACATGGTGACCATTTCACTTCTAGTAAGCCATTTGCCATTTAAAGATAGACCAATATATTCTGCTAGGTTGTTCTTACAAGAAAAATAGCTAATCCAGCTAGTATACCTGGCTGTTTAGCAAGGAGACATAACTTCAACCTTAGTGATTTAAAAAGATACACTGTGTTAAAAGTTAATGCCCTATATCTCTGAACAAACAAAAGTACTATAGTGGCAGCTTCCTTTATCTTTCTTGCTTAGGAAGTAAGTAAAGTTAAATAAAAACTATCTGAAAATGATTTCTAAATGTTGTTACAAATGTAGGCCTGGTTATAAACTGTGGTTTGTTTCAAGTTCTGCTATAAGTAAGACACTGTTCCAAGTTCCTGTATGTCAGAAGTGTTACCAAATGTCCAAAATAAAGGAATAAGACTGTCCAAAGCTAAAGCTGTGTTAAAGAGCTTTCATTTATTCAGGCCTGAGGTCCCATGGGGGATACTCCTAGTCTTATGGGGACATGTGATTTTACAAGTGTGTTGCTTTTATACAGTTGCTACATGCATTTTACAAGTTACCCATTACCATAATTCCCACCCCAAACTCCCAGAGATTCGGTCCTTTGTTTTATCCATCAGTGCATTCTTGAGCCAGATGTCTTCCTCTTATGTTCCAACTGTCCTTGCTGAAAGCAGCTTTTGCATGCCTTGTTTCCATGCTAAAAGTTTCATAGGCACAGTGAAAATGGAATTAACCCTTTTGATATCAATTCCTCCTCTTTTATATTTAGTTACAAAAGCAGACTCTAATTCTGATTTTTTTACTTTTGCCTGGACTGAATATTGCTTTCAAGGAAACTGGCATGGATCTCGGTGTCATTTAATCAGCAGAATATTTATCCAACTAGTCAGACAAAGTGGAACAAGTCCACTGAGCCAGAAATTACTTGGTCTTAATGTAGCTTTAAGGTAGCTCATGAACATAAATATAGAGATACTTACATATTCATGGCAGCCACTTCCTTGTAGCTTGTGCCTAACAACAGATTTCCACATAGCTTTCTCCTAGATCATTAGTTCCTTGTATCAGGAATAAATCTACCACTTCTAACCTTTTCTACCCCAATAAAGAAATTTGCTTTGTTGATGGCAAAAGTTTGCAAAATCCCTTCAGAAATTCTTTATAGTAATTGTGTTGGTCTTTTTTTTTTTTTTTTCACTTCTGAATGTTATATTTAGCAGAATTACAGATTCTATTGCAAAGTCCATTTGGACCCATCTTTTCTCATATTATCTATCCATCATGTAAATAGAAAAGTGGATTTCCCCTTTTCAGTATCACTTAAATGCTTTAAAAATGCTTTCAGCAGCTTCCATCACTGTTTGTTGCTTTTGGTTTTGTTTTTTTTCAAACTGCAGTGCTTTTCTTCTTCTGATGGCTTTAAAGTTTGAGATTGCATGATTCTTTCATAACAGTAATGACCTTTCCTAAATGAGCTACTGAAGCTGGATACAGAGGAGTAATGCTGTGCCCCTGACCTTTTAGGTGACTTTCAGAAGTCTGATCTTAAGGCTGCCAGGTGCTGCAAAAGCCTGAGTGTAGGCAGTACTGATCAATGAGGAGATAGTTTATGCAGGTGGAGGGACAGGAGCAATGAAGTAAAATGTTCAGAAATTTAGTGGAGAGAAAAGACTGTGGGAGGCAAATAGCTTAGTAGGATATTTGGATCAATCAAATTTTCTAATGCTCTAATTTTGATGTACTCCATTTCATAATGAGATGGCTTGACCTGATACAGAGAGACTTAGTCAATGTATTCCAGTGTAAATGACTTTATCATGTTTCTTTTCAATTCCAGAGAGTGTTACATGCTGACTTTCAATGAATTTTTCTTTCCTATTTCATCATGGATTGCTGAGATATAAATCATTTTTCTATTGCTGTGCCCAGAGGCTATTTACTCTTTCATCATGTTGTTATCAAGCTTCAGTCTTTTTTCTTATATGTTAGCTGTTACCAAATCACATATTTATTTGAAAGAAACATTAAATGAGCTGCTTGGTGATTCTTCAAAAAACTGATAATGTTATGTACATCGAGGGGGGGTGGTGAGTGGGTTTCAGGCTTATTGCCAAGAAAATTGTGATTTGAAAGGGACTTAACAGAAACAAGAGTAGATAATTTATAGGCTACAGGCCAGTCCAGAGCCTAGCTTTTTATGATCTGTAGTCTATGCTACTTTATTTTGATAATACTGCTGGACATTAGAGTGTAGAATAATGCATGCCCTATCAAGTGTTTGCAAACTCTCAGTTTTTAGCAAGACTAATCTAACATTGAAAAATTTGACTGTCACTGTGCTACAGCATCACAGAATAAGCTGAGTAGGAAGAGACCCTCAATGATTATCGAGTCCAACTCCTGCCCCAGCAGAGCACCATCCCCAATGGTTACACCATGTGCATGAAGTGCATCACCACTACAGATTCAGATGAGGGAGACTGAAACATTAGCCTACAATTTTAGTGATAAACAGTGTGTTTAGCATTATGAAGCTTAAATAGGAGGGATGGGAAAAGCCATTATAATATATTTATGTATAACTACTTAAAATTATTAAAATTATATGGTACATTTTATGCCTGTGTGTCTATATGTAGATACTGGTGTCTGATCCTATCTAGATCACAGCTGATACATGTTTTTATTCTGGGTCACAGTGGTTAATGGACTAGAAGTTTGATCTGCTAGATCCAAAGGTCTCTGATCCCCTATTTTCTTGCTGAAGTTCATTAAGCAAGTTTTTTGATAGGTACTCTCTTAGCTGTGTCTTTGAGGTCCTCTGACATTCTCCAGTCTTCTAAAGCTGGCTGTTGTCATACAACATCCAGACTTCATTTGTTTATTCAGAGAGGTCTGTGAAGAAGTTTAAGGCCTTCCTTCTGGCTCTCAACAACATAAAAAAAGCAAAATAGTCTAAACAAAATAACCCAAACTTATCTGCATGATTAGTTGAAGACTTCCAAAAATTCTTGTCTATTGCAAGTTGTCAATGATGTTCCTGGGCTTTTCTTTTACAGTTTCTTTTTATGGGGAGTGGAGGAGTTGCTGAAGTCTCTAGAGACAAATGTCTTGACCCTTGTTAAAAAGCTGTTTTTTCTTTTCTTGTCTTTGTCCTTGTGAAGGAATATTCTGTGTACAAATAAGTGTCTGGAGGTGATCTGTCCAAACCTGTGGAGTCAGTACATCTTGAATTTGTTAACCATATTGTGGCACTGAAAAAACAAATTTAAATGACTTCTGTTGCTTCTGACTGATATTATCTACAAGCATGGAAAACAGAGGATAAAGGTTTCAAATTACAGGTAACCTATTCTATGTATTGTGCTGGTGTCTGGCCACTTTTCCTCTTACTGGTCTCACAACTTCTGCTTCACCCATACAATCAGAATAATATTTGCTTTTGTGTGATTCAATTTAGGACTGAAGCAAGATAAGAGTTAATTTAAAACTGCTAATTAATTGGCATTCAATGAATTATGCATTCAGCATAGTAATGAAACAAATCATTATACTAGACATTTCAAACTGTTACGACAATTAATTTCTTAACATTATTATAGAACTAATCCCCAAACAACTTTACCTCTCCTGCAGCAACAGCTCTCCCCCACATTCAGCATGCTTGGGTTCCAGGCCTCTTTCCCTTTTTCAGAGAGGAATAGTGACCCCATATAATCTTATTCTCATGCCCTTGTAATCTTTTTTAGTCTTTCCAGCCCAGCTGCTGCTCATGCTGCTCTTTAGAGACTGCCAATGTACACAACAGTGAGAAAGTCCCCACAGCCCCAGGCACCTCAGGATGGGGGTCTCACATGCTGCCTGCACCAAGCCAGATGCAGCACCCTTGGGAGGGCTCCTTTGTACCCCTTGGCAGGGTTTCAGTGCGATTAGGAGACAGATGGCAATGGTCAGTCAGACCATGTCTGCAGTCACTGGCACTCCAGTGTATCTACCCACAGCTACATATTTTCATATCTCACTTATATCTCTCTTTATGCTTTCTTGATTTCATCAAAAGCCTCTTGCAAGTCCTCTGCTTGCTCTGAAAACTGGATGCCTTCCTCTCAAACATGGTCAGTTTGGTGATGAATATCTGTCAAAGAATTTTTGCTTTATGGTCATGCACCCTATGTATGTTTAGCCTTCTAACTTGACAGCAGTTATATCAGCAAGTGAGGATAGATTCCAAACTTCTAGTCAAGCACTGAGTGTGCCAGTAGATATAAAGGTGTCAGGGCCAAGGGGACTTTGAACAGTGGGAATTATATTGTCCAGTCAGAGTGACTGGAAAGCAATGTAACCAAGAAAAAGCGTGGCGGAAGAGAGATAAAACTCTGGTGTTCTCCACAAGATACTGAAGTGATAGTTTCCTCTGTTTTGTGTCCACTGGATAGTCTGAGACAAAAATTTGGCTTCCATCATGGTAACACCAATGTAAGGAAACAGTTTCACTCTCTGTTTTCCCTTATGTCAAAGCTCCCAAGTGAAGTCTGTCATAAGATTTATGGAACCCACTGCAGCACTGATATTGCTGTGCCATACTGATGCCTTCAGTTTTAGCTTTCACATTTTCCAGATTCTGTACTTCCTTAGTGTGTGACTCTGAACTTCATATAAAGTGTTAACAAGTTCTCTTCACAGTTTAGTTAGATAAACCAATCTTTTTCCAGCCTGAGAACCAAGGACACCATTACAGCTTTGGGCCTAAAAAGTATAAACACCAGCAAATTGAGGAAAGAAAATTGGAAGGATGTATAACTCGAAGCTGTAATTGGACAATTAACCCAGTATGTAAATGGACTAAAACTTTTAAAAGTGTAAAAGCTCACGGCTGTAAAAGCTCATCCATCTTGCGCCCATTTTGGGTCCGTCTTGGGTAAAGCCACGCCTGGGCTCTTGTACAGCCCAAGGTGTGTGCCTTGAAGGCCTTTAAATAAATACTTACTTTATTCCTTAGCAGTGTCCAGCCTCTGCTCCAGCTAGCATCCCATGGCATCAATACTGCTGAAGCCTCATTGACTTCAGTGGAAATGAGCTATCTGGTACAGGAGATTTGTGTCTGGGAGAAGGTCTGCTATACGTCACGGTCTAGAATCACTGTTTAGACCTATTTAAAAACACTCATATACAAAATAAAATTACTTTTCTTTTTACCATTTATATACAACTTAATGTCTAGACTTCCTTAAAAATATAAAAGAGGAATATATGTAACTTAATTGTTTTGACAGGTCTAAGACAGTTTATAAGTATACTTCATGTCTATTATTTACTTATTGTTCATCAAGATCCAATGTATTTTATCCCTTTTATTTTATCTCAAAAAGACAGTACTATTTTATTTCATCTATATGTAACAAAGTTTTTCTGTGTTTGTTTGTCAGGTGAATTTGGTTCAGGCTCAAGTATTTTTGTTTTTCTTTTCCTTCTTTCTTTCTTTCTTTCTTTCTTTTTTTTTTTTACCTTTAATTGAGATAGACTATTTGAAAGATGAAAAACCAAAACCAAATAAACAGGTGGATCAGGTAATATTGTTGGTTTCCCCATTAGTAGCCTTTTAGTTGTGAAGGGAAAGCCTAAGGCCATGACTAATTTAGATTTTATCTCTATGTTTTGTCTGCTAGGAATGCTATTATAGGAACTTGTCAGTTCATAATATGCTACCATAATTGGTTCACTGGTTCAGCTGGAATTGGACTACACTGGTTTTTTACTCTGATGAAGTGCAAACCGTACAAGACTAGAAAATGTTATTTTCAGAAAAAGTGGTTTTGTCTGTGGAATCAGAAAGTTTCACCACACTCAGTGAAACGAATATAATTGTTGAAGTCTAAAAGAATTACCTTCAGGTGTAGGGATTATTATAGTTTAAATTCTTTTTTTAAACAAATTGCTTTCTATTACAGCTGTATGTTGCCTAGAGACACTGGTAGAATTACAAGTGTGTTTTTTGCACCTATGCAATGCAAAACACATCTTACAATGGGATGCATAAATGTGTGTGGTTTGGGAATGCTCACAGGAAAAAAATATTGGTGTACATAATGCCACACAAAGAACAATTTTGGCAAAATAATTTTAGCAGAGCAGAAGTCTGTAGTCTCTTAAAATAATCACCTGAATCAGAGTCCTAGTTTTTGCATGGTATTCTCATATCTAGAAACTGTTTTAGGACTTCTTCAGGCTTGCTTATCCCTTATCTCAAGCTGCTAGGTATTTGAGTTTCTTATGAGAGTTTGAAGTAGGCAAAATTAATTTCTTTAATACTAGTTTGCTTAAAGATTACATTTCACAAGTACATGAGTTATATACTTATAATTAAGTTATATATAAGTTATGTATTTATAACTTAGTACTAAGTGTGCAAAGAATTATACCAAAGCAGCCCTGTTTTGGGCAGATGAATTCCATGGGTCATTTCCTTCTCAACAGCCAAAAAATTGGCTAACTGTTAGGCTGTGCATTCACATTACGTAGTATTCTTTATTACCCAATTCTAATCAAGAGATAAAATAACAAAGGGGTGAGGCTTGGGCAGGTAGGAAGTGAGAGGGTCACTGCCCTGTGATCAGCGGGACAAAGAACACCCATGAGACTTGTGGTGATGTGCCTTGGAGCAGAGATAAGCCAGTCACTAGGATGCAAGAAGCTGGACAGTGGTGGAACAAAGGCCAACTTCCACAAGCTGTGGGTGGCTCTAATTTTAGCAAGGCAGGGAGGACGACATTCAAAAAGCCACAGGAATACAGTGGTTGGGAAAGACCCTTAGAGGTCTCCAGTCCAAGCTCCTGCTCAAAACAGCCTCAGTCAGGGAAGGTTGCTCAGTGCCTCTTCAGTCATGTTTGGATACTGTGAAGGACAGATTCTGCAGCATTCCTGAGGTCTTATTACATATTTGAAAACACTAATGGTGTCAATATTTTCCTTTTTTCTAATTGGGATTTTTCCATCTTCCATCTGCGTACTATATATCTCTCACTTTGCAGATTTACATATGGAATTTACAAATGAATCTAGGGAACAAGAAACTTAAGGATCTCTTTAAGCGTTCCCATAGTCATTACTTGCAACTACAGAAATCAGAGTGCTTGAAAATACAGGTTTGCATCAATGATATAAATGCATGTTTAAATTAAAACAAAACATCCCAGCTAGCATGTCTGTCTACCTAATTCATCTTTACAATTTTTACCAGGGCTGGTATGCTTAAGAGTGCACTAGATATGTATGCAACTATCTTGTCAACAAAGTTTTTTATTAAAGTCATCAATGGCAGTAATTTCTTTTGTGTTGTTCAAAATCTATGAATTTCTCAGACTGTTTCTATTTTGGTTTCCGTTCATGAAAGCTAAGGATAGCAATGGTAATATGAATGGAGACCTGACCTTCTCCTGTCCTGTAACTTTTAAAATAATGATAACTTTTCTCATATCCATAATCTTCAGAAACATAATAGTAAGTCTTCATATATTTTATACCATGAGGTATAGCAAGAATGAAACATGCTTTTAAAATATATGATATTTAGTTTTCTGTGGGGCTTATATATTAAAAAAAAAACAGGGATTCAGAATTGGGATTTGTTCTCTCCTTTTGGGAATTATTTCAGGGGAGTATCTTGTATCTCCATAATACTTACCTTAAAAAGAGTTTGACATCTGTGACAATCTTTTATTTCCATCAAAATAATAACTTGATTACTTCCTTGTGTTTGCATTTAATTGAAAGTAATTTAAATTATTAGTGGTGGCTTTATTTAGCCATTGTAAGTCATAGGAAGAAATTAATCAGCAACTCACTTTAACTGGGTCTACTGTTACCACACTCATTAAATTGGAACTATTGGATTTGAGCCTAGTTTAACCCAAGTTTGCATTTCCACTTTGAAGGGTCATCACATTAGCTGATTGTTGATATTCATTCTTTCTAGGTGTGAGACATGCCAGTATAACAGCATAATTTTTCTCTCCTATGTAACAGTTAGAAGGGGAGTAAAAAATATTGGCTTATTTGAAGTGCTTTTCCTCTTATGTCACTTAAGTGCTTTTGTTTTGAGTTTTACATACTCCACACCTAATTATGCAGAGATCTTGATTTAATTTGTATTTATCTGTCATTTCACACCTTGCTCATGGACAAGTCAAGAACAAAACAAATCAATCCCTCAGCCATCTTAAAGAAAGTATATACTTTACCTAAAAATTAGAAGCAATCCCCTTTCCCATAAATATTTAGAGACAACAAAATTAATACTTAAAGGCTGTCTAAAGCTGCTGATGTGTTCCCAAATTTGTCTCTCCTCCCAAGATGATCCATTGAACTGAGCAGACAGCTTGTCAACACAATAATTAATAGAGCAAATAGAGCAGTAGGCAAGAACAAATTGTTGTGTGAAGGTACTTCAAAGGCATTTATGAAGTGCATTTAAATGAAAATGATTAGCAACATAATAGAGTAAATGTTCATTTGTAGTGAATTTATGGATGAGAGATTGTGGAAACTTGCTGAGAGTTTCCACAGGTTGATCTAAAAATTCCAGATTCTGTGGCTCATAGTATTGGTCTTAGAATTACATGCCCAAGTATATCTTAAATTTTAAAAAGTACCTTAAGGAAGTGTCAAAAAGGCAATGGAAGGAGAACTTAACCACTGACTACATCTTTCTTATTCTACAAGGACTTTTCTGGCATCATTCAGAACATGTCATGCTAATTCTGTGGCTGTGATGTCACACAATTTACAAAGTATGCATGAGAAAGCCTTTACCTTGAAGAGACCTTTTTTTGCCTTTAGAATATTGTGCATCCAGGTGTATCCAGGTAGAATCAGGGATGTATAGCCACATTTTTCCAAACAATATAATGCATCTCATTTCATAGCCCTATAAACCTATTGATAGTTAAGTGAAAAAAAAAAAAAGGTAGATTGTCCCTGTTTGGGTTTAGGTTCATAAGAATGTATTGTCTGCTCTGTGTTCATCTGAAAGTGCAACACAGCTTTAATCCAGAGCAATACTTTTGATCAAGGCTTACTTCCATGAGGTTCAATTTCACTGTGTTTTATTGGATACTTCTGCAAGAGATAAAATCCCTTAATGGCAAACTGTGCTGAGTGCTTGGTACTGGTCTGATGAGCTGTTTCTGAAATTTAAAATAGTGAAATTGCAGTTGATTTTATAAATCTTCTTATCACTTGAGTTGCTCGTTCTTTTCATCCTAGTTGCTAGTTGTTTCATGGTTTTGAGATTTTGTAAAATTTTAAAAACAGAAGGAGGTTCTAACTAAAGCATTTAGCTTTAATAATGAAACTGTGAATTCATGTCACTGACTGAAAGCTAAGAAAGAAAGAAACATTGTAAGGATGTTATCTCATACTTCAAACATTCAACCCAAAAAAATCAGAGATAAGTCTACCCTGAAAAACCTGTAATAACCAGAGGAAAAAAAGAAGGAAATCAACTCAGACAGAAGCCCAAAAAGGTTTAAAACAACCTTATCAGACAGGTTTAAGACAATCTTATCTTTTTCCCTCAATGGCAACACAAAGAAGAAGAAAGAAATTAGAAAAAATTGTATTTGAACAGAACTGCAAGCAAAACCCTATGTTTAGGCTCAAATTATAATCACAGAAGGATTTCAGTATAACTATATTTACGTGTCTATGATTTATTATGGAAAAAAAAAAGGCATTCCAGAAAGATTCTAAGGTCTAGGTTATTTGTGTAATGAGGATTGAAGGATTGAGGACTGCATGAGCAGAAAATCTTTCCAAAAACTGTTCTGCCAAAGCATTTTCAGAGAATCACAGAATCATTAACGTTAGAAGGGACCTCTGAAGACCATCCAGTCCAATTTCCCTGCCAAGGCAGAGTCACCCAGAGCAGGTTACACAAGAATGTGTCTACATGGGTTTGGAATGTCTTCAGAGAGGGAGATTCCACAACCTCCCTGGGCAGCCTGTTCCAGAGATCTCCCACTCTCAATGTAGCAAAGTCCTTTCTCACACTGAGATGGAACATCTTGTCCTTTACTTTATGGCCACTTCTCCTTGTCAAGGGGAATCATTGAAAAGAGTCTGTTACCATCCTCTTTCTACCATCTGCTTTTGAGATATGTATATGCATTGATGAGATCCCTTCTCAGTCTTCTCTATACAGATCCAGGTCCTTCAGTCTCTCCTCCTAAAAGAGATGTTCTAGACCTCAAATCATCATTGTGGACACCACTGGACCCTCTCCAGTAGCTCCTTCTCATTCTCGTGCTGAGGAGCCCAGAACTGGACACAGCCCTTCAGATGTGGCTTCACTAGGGCTGAGTAGAGAGGGAGGATCACCTCGACCTGCTGACCACACTCTGTCCAGTGCAGCCAGACTGGAGATCTCTTGCTGCCTTTGGAACAGAGATTAAATAAGTGTCTGATCCAAACTGAAGTAAGCTGCAGAGAATTGAGAGAAAATTTCAGATGGAGGTCTTTAAAAGTTATTGTAAGTAGTAAGTCTATGACTTCATGATTAGTTTGGCTAAGGAATTCTGTAGAAATTCTATACATAATATAAAACTGTATGTAATTCCAAGTCATTGCTCCTTGTTTTTGGAGGGAAATAATATGACTCTTTTTCTTGTGTGTGTGTGCGTGCGCATCAGCTTTTTGTTGGACTTTGTTACTGGAGTGATGAAATTATGGACCTTTCTGGATTATTCTTTGAGTTTCTTTAAGCTTACGGAAATATATTTCATTGATGAGCACTCTCATCAGAGGTGACAATGTTAATCATAATGTGCATGTTGATGGGGGCAGTCTCTTTTGTATGGAATAACATTTTCTTTCATAACTTAGAATGGTATAACCCTCCTAGCTCTGAGCCTTACGCTCAAAGCTGAGGCTTCTGATTTAGCTTTTTCTTCTCTCTTTGGTTTTTCCAGGCTATACTTTGGATTATATCTAGAATAGTATAAAAACTTCAAGTGCTCAAAGCTTATAAGTCAGCTTCACTTAAAAGTCATGAAAATTATCTCATTAAAATTCAGAGGTTTGGCCTGATCTACAATTAAAAAGAGAAAAAAAACTTCCCGTTTTCCTGTGTTGTTTGCTTTTTCTCAAACCAATTTTAAGAGGTAACAGCTCTCTCACCTTTGGTACTTGAACAAGTGACTGACTTTAACTCAGCATGTGCTTGAATAAACTCAAGAGTCATTTTTGTGGTGAAAACCTTCTTGGCCTAGCCTAGATTGGGTCAGGAAGAAGGAGTATTTTTTAGATAGTCCTCCCCAAGAACTTAAAATTTCTTATGCCACTCTTCCAGTAGTTCTTATATCTGTATTTCCAAAGTCTATCAAAAATACAGAATTCTTTGAGGGTCCTTTATATTCTTGTCCAATTTTTGGTTACCTAAGTGTATTTTATGCTGAAAAAAAAAGAATGAACAAATTGTCTAAGATATATGAAAGAAAAAAAAATTCTGCATGTGGTACTCACAGTTTCTCTTCTTCTACCTCATCATACCTGTCCTCTCCATTCCCAGTTTTCAGTCCACCTAAATAAGCAGACCCAAAGTAGCCATGACTCTGTGCAGTTCCTAATGGGTATCTGTCTTCTTTCGATTTCACTACTTTAAAAAAAATCACATGAATTAATGGAAACATTAAAAGATGGCTACTTAACTGAGAGTCCCCCTTGTGCTGTGGTCTCTGGTATGGCTTCAGTGTAGAGTACGTGGAAATCCAGCATTCAGGAAACCCTGGAAATTCAACGACTCTCTTGTGATACATAAGAATGGTGAAGGGTTATCAATCAACGAGTATGGACAGAACTATGGCTTTAAAAGATACTTTCTTGCTACTTTGTATCTTTAGAGTCTATAGAAATATTAGATGTTTTATGTATTCTTACAGATTATTTTACTCAACAAATATTACTGGAAATTTTAAAGAAAAAGTGTGAATAATTAGAAATATCATCTTATCAGTTTTAGGTAAATTGGCTATAATGGTCCCCAAATTTCAGAAAGTAATAGCAATAAATCCTACATTATGAAAATGTATCTATGGAAGTTAAATATCTTTGAAAATCAGCTTGGTTTAATTTGGAGGCCCAAACCATAAAGTAGTCTAATGAGACTGTGATATTGTATAAAATATATAAAACCTATATGCAAATGTAAGTCAAAAAGCAATTTGGAGTTGAGTGGTGGTCATAGTACCTGTTTAATGTACATTTAATTGTCATACTTTTTTGTTGTAGGGTTTGTGACAGATCTGTGTCACAGTGACTCCAATTTGCCTCATACTCCAAACATTCCATTATGAAAGTACAAAATTACTGTTGGACATAATAAATAATACTGCAAATAATTTGATAAATTTAAAATGCGAATTCAAGTACTTTTTTATTATGACATATATTCTATTTTGCTTATTCCATGCAAGGTTACAAATGTAAAAATTGGGGGTATTATGCTATAGTACATAAATATTCTGATCAGTCATTATAAATTATAATCGTTAAGAAATTATTCATTCTAAAATTCCCATGGAGAAAAATGGCTCAAAAATGTTGCAAGCTGTTTCATTTTGAAAACATCTTGAGTATTTAGAATTCTAATTCAGCCTGTGGTATTTCAGCTGCTCAGGATTTTTGAAGAATCTTTCAATTTTACATCCTTCAAAATGTAAAGTATATTAAGTTAAAGTGAGAAAACACAGTCAAAATATGAGTAAATGTGGTAGTGATTTTAAATTGCTTTGATTGTTTTTAGAGCTATCAGCTAGTTTACTAAGGTTGCTTCCTCTAATTATTGTGATAGAAAGGGCCACAAAGCAACAACATCAGAAGAAGTGTTGGCTTTCAAATTATTACCTGGAGAGACAGAATAGGAGAAATAAAACATTTGGTAAGAGGAAACTGATGATACAAAATATGTTTTTTGTTTTTTCTGCTTAACTACAATGACAAAGGGTTTTCTAAAGTTCAGACAAGCAAATGAAATGTATTTAAATTTATTATTTACTTATAAGAGTTTTTCCAGCTCAATTTACACACTGTATGATAAGCCAATGACATGGTTTACTTAAGAAAATTTTCAGTTTTTAGAATAAAAATTTAATATAACATTTTCTGAGCTTACTTCTTGTCTAAAGTGCTGTCAGTAAAATTGCTAATTTCAGAGGCCATGCTGTCATCTACTAATCTAGACTCTTCATAGGATTCAAAATGTGGTATTTTGCTATGAAATCTCTACATAATATGCAATTGTTACTACATATTTTCTCAAGCATTTTTTAAAGACAATTTTGACACTCCCTTTAGGGTAGTCCTCTCACAGACACAGAAAAATACTTAAATCCTTTTAAATTTTACTGCTTAGAAAATCTTATGAGAATACTTTCTCATAGAATAGAATATTCTAGATCTTATATAAAGCTTAGCATGCAAAAAGAATATTGAGAAAGGAGAGATTAACATTTAGTTTCATTTTGGTTTTGCAGAGTAGAAGGGATGAAAGAGGTGATTGTTAAAGCAGTACCACCAATAGTAATGTCTTAACTGCTGTTTGTAAAATGGAGAAACAATCAGCCCATGCACTAAGCAGAAAATATCTAAAATACCTGCACCCAAAAATAAAATTAGGTACTTTTTCAACTGACACAGTTTTTTACCCATTATGAAAAAATAATTTTCTTTTAGAATTAAGGAAAAGCTGTTTAAAATCCCAGATGGAAGATGTACTGATAGGTAACAAAGAAATTATTATATTACGATCAGTGTAGATCCTCTATGCATATTACCATTTTATCTGGTTTTTTTTTGCCATCTAGTAGGAGTCTTGAGAACCATAATGAAAAATGCAAACCAAAAAGAATTTGGGAGCTGAGAAATATGAGTGGATTTTTAAGGAAAA
This sequence comes from Chloebia gouldiae, assembly GCA_003676055.1. Taxonomy (NCBI): domain Eukaryota; kingdom Metazoa; phylum Chordata; class Aves; order Passeriformes; family Passeridae; genus Chloebia; species Chloebia gouldiae. The sequence goes on from QUSF01000001.1 coordinate 2,439,572, forward strand.
TTTCACTGGCTATCAGTTTTTATGCCTCCAAACAGGAATTCAACATAAATAATCTTGAAAAAAAGTAGCAGTTTCATGTAGATACAATCAGTTATAAGTGAACAAAACCCACTGTTATTCCTTTACTCTACTTGGTTTCAGACTTACCAGCTTTTTAGATCAGAAGTCCTATAGAATAAGAAATCAGAATGGATGATTTTAGAAATTGGACTGCAGAGTAGAACTAAAAAAAAAACCTCAAATCACAAACCAATGTCAGTATCTCTTCTAAGACATTAAGGTAAGAAGGAAGTGTTTATGAAAAGACATATTTTATTTTATGGTCAGATTTCTGAAGTATAGAAGTAGGCAGTAATTTTGTTAAGTTCAAGAAATAAAGGAAGTCTTCCTCTTTGAAGTGTCTCCTGAAATTGCATGCATATTTCTCCTGAAAGAAAAAGCTTTTCTACAGGTACTGTTAAGTGAGTAATACATTATATTATGGAAAAAAAAAAAAAAAAAACTAATGGAAACTCATGGACAATTGTTTCAAGAATTTTTGACCACAGATATAGAAAAGTTTTATAACTGAAATAAACATGCAGCCAAATTTGAAGCTTAAGAATATGACTTCTTTTGTAATTTGACAACTGGACAGGAAAGTTTGGGAGCTCTTCTTCAAAAGAGAAAATTGTTTTCTACCGTCCTAGTTTGCTATTTTATCTACTGTTACAACTCTTGGTAAATTGATTTTAGAAACAGACTACTATGGAAATTACAGATTATTAAGGAATCCATATTTCATCTCTTTGTCTTCTAAATAAAGTATTTTTCTGATATCTTTTTGCAACAATTTTTTATAATATAAAAAACATGAAAAAGCCTAATATTAATCTAAAGCAACACTACACAATGTAGCTGTGTGAAGCAGCAACAGTGATGGTGTCAATTAAAAATATCTCTTCAGGATAGCAATAACATTTCACTATTAGGTTGGTCTATATGATCTCAAGCAGTCATTTCCAAGCTAAAAGATTCTGTGAGACTGTGATTCATGCTTAGTGGACTCAGTTTTCAAGTTTGTTTTTGTTTTGTTTCTCACTCTCAAACCATGCCGGATTAACATAGTCAAAATTTGTTCCTTCATTTTTGGGAAAAAATTTAAAAAAAAAATGTGTGTTTGTATAAACCTGGCAAATGCCATAACTTAAAATTATGCTCCCAACTATAATTCTAAATTCATTTTAGGTAGTTTTCATGTCTATTGCTGACTGAGGAGAAATATTATTCCATCATCAATACAGAAGAAGTTTTAGCCATATTGGCTCTTCATGAACTATTGCATCACAGTTGCATAACAATTTTTTATTTTGCGAAATATGCTGCAAATCACTAAGGAATATGCTTTGAGGTATTTTTAAGAATAACTAAAGCTAAACTCATTAATTAGCACAGTCCATTTTGTATATGTACCGTCCCTGCATCTCTTATGCTTTGTGTTTAATTATCAGACAGTTTGAAAACATCAGTTATTTTTTTATTAGATGACTAATAGTTTAGTTGAAATCTCATATCTTTTCATAGACATTAAGAAATAGAATTTGCCTTCAGGACATGAAACATGAAATAATGAATATGTCTGAAATATTACTTTTATTAACTACTATGCTTTATGATAGTGGAAGGTCAAAGTCAACCTAGCCAGTTTATCATTCAGATTTTGCATTTGGTTATATTTCTATGTCTCCAAGTTAAGATGTCTAAAATTTTCCAAAATATTAGAAGTCCTAAGGAGAAAAGGTGTTTTCCTTTTGTAGGATACCCTGACACCTTCATTGTATGCAGTACATTTTCATGCATCATTTCTCAAAATGAGTCTGTGCATAGTAAGAGATGTATCAATACCATATGCAAAATATTCTTAGAGAATATTATTCAGTGATGTACTCTGACCAAAATAGTTGGTGTTGTCATTTATTTTTCCTTGTTGTAGAATTCAAAGAAAAAGTGGCAGATGTAGTAGAAAAGGTAGCCAATTGAATATTTTTTATCTTTTTTTGGAAGGTGCCTGTCTCTCACAAGGGTTCCTCAGTGTACAGTCAAGCTCACAAATAGCTTAATGGGCTATGGTAAATTAAACTGGAAAACCTTTCATACCTTTTTTTCCCTTAATGCTAGATAAATAGCAATTAAATTAAGCTGAATTCAATTAGGATTCTGCTTGGATTTGTCATCAGAAAAACCAATATTTCATTTGATGAAGCTGTTAGCCAGCCTAATAAAATGAAGATATCAGGAAAATCCATGCTTCACTTTTAATTTCTATCCTTTGTTTATGATCACATACATTGTCTTTGTTATTTTCATTTTGAATAGAAACAAGGATCACAAAATCTGGATGAGCCCTTTCAGGATCAGGGACAACAGAATATAGACCAGAGCAAAGGACTGAGTCCTGCGTCTGAGGGTGCTCTCTCTACTCACTTCAAAATTTTTAATAATTCTAAAAAATGGAGATGCACCATCCTGTTCTTACTACAACATTTACTCTATCAACTTCAACATTCAGTTAAAGGAAAATATTCTGGGGTTAGGGAAAGTAATCCTCTAAATAGGTAATCTGAAAAAAGTAAAAATAAGGTAATCTGCAATTTTCCCTGTGCAAAGCCATTCCCTGTGAAGTCACATGTTGCAGCAAATCTATTTTCTACTATTTTGCATTAAAAAGCATAAACTTAATTTTTTTTATCTACAAACTCTTCTTCTGAGCTGAATATGTCTACAACATTAGAGTATAAATGTTATCTTTCTTCTGAGGAAAAGAACAGTAGTTTTCAGTTAGTGTTGCATACACTATCCTAATGGCATACCTTTTATGTGATGTATCAGGATAAGGCAATCATAATAATTTGACATAGCTCATCAAACTTTTCAAGCACTGATTCTTATTTGCAGTTGTAACTGGTTAAACAGTATATAAAATGAGCCAGAACATAAGAAGTCACAAGTGCCTTTAATTTCCCCTTCCCTTTAAGTTTCAAGTTTCTTTCTAAATTAGAATAAGAATATCCAGCATTAATAGATTAAATTACAATAAATTAAAAATATCTAAAATGATCAAAATGTCCATCCCCAGTTTCCAGTTCTCCTGAATTTCTTCTGCCTGCTGCTTTTGCTGGGAGCCACAGTCTAAACTGGAGAGCTCCTCCAAAGCATATGTCCTCAGAGATATTAGAAAAACTGGGAGTGTGTGGGAAGAGCACAGTTTTTAACGATGCAGTCCTATGGCCCTTTTGACTCTCTGTGGAAGGTGCTTAAGGAAGTAGCCCAAACAAGTCTGTGCAGCTACAGACAATATTTTTCCCTTTTGAATAATTTTGACAGATAGCAAAAAGGGCGTCATCTCTGCTTGCAGGGGGTGCATAACATTTAATGGATATTGAGCCTAAGGTAGTAAGAACTGCTATTCTGCTTTACTTCCATTGCCAATTTAATGTAACAACGTGGAAATGTCACATCAGGCACCCTCTCTTTCAACTGCCTCTGTTCTAATATAATTGTTATCTCTCTATTTTCACTCTGGAAAACTTGGTGTTTAGAAATCAAGGGTCAACTACCCAGTTTAGGATAAATTATCAGGGCTCCTGGAGTTAGGGCAGCTTACTCCAGCTGGGATCTGCCCTGTAGAATGTAAAAAAATAATCTTATAAATAAGCTTTCTAAGAAGACTGTTTTTGACCTTTATCATAGCAAAATATTAGTAATTCACATCATGCTTCTCTGTGACCCTTCCAATCAATAAGGCATTTGGTATTTCAGAGACAATTTAGGTCTAATGTAAGGCAAAAAGTTGCATAACAAAAATACAAAAAGACATTTCCTCTTAGCAGTGGTATTTTCCTCCCTATAGGCTTCACAAATAAGGAGAGAATTGCATGGGGGGATTTGGTACAGTATGTTTCTTATGTTTCTTGATATTTTTTCTTTAAAAAAAGATAAGGAAAATGGTGGTGATAAAAATACCTCATATAAGGTAGTAATATTTCTTTGGGGACTTCAAACAACAGGATGTGTTGTTTGAACAGGATTGCAACCACACAACAGGATTGTGTGGTTCTGTGGGACAGGGAGGAGCTGGTCATATTATCTAAAATGAAGGCTAAGAACAAGATGACAGGAGATGAAAAAAAAAAGAAAAACAAATAGGTAGGGAATTTCCTTTCCTTCCCAGAGAGAGAATATTAAAACAGGTGACTAAGGTAAATTCTTTAAGTTCCAGTTCTGTCTGATTTTGTGATAATAACCACTGAAAAGGAAAAATATTAAACTAAACCTCCTCTTTCTCTGCGGTGGCTTTGGGACACTTAGTGCTGATTCCACTGGTCATGCTGGAGTTTGAATACAAGCAAAGGTATGTAATATGTCCTTCTGAAAGCCTTAGGGCATTTTGTCTTGGGAAAAACAAATGACTAACCAGCTCTTGCTTTAGAATGGCAGAGTTGTGTCTGTCTGGGAGCTCATTCTTTTTCTGCTATTCCTGTCTGCAGTACTGTAAAACCCAGTTTTAGGTACCTAGACCTTAACTCTAATCTCAGACAGGCAGGTATGCCAAAATACAAGCAGCTGGTTGAAAAATCCTAGTTGGCCCATGCAGCCATTAATTTTGGTGCTTATGTGTACGTGATTAAAAAAGAGCTCTCAAAGAATCAAATCTGTGGCATCTACATTAAAAAATTCTGATACTAGAGGAAACATATACATTGAATTTCAGTAATACTGCATAAAATATTATTTATATTCTATATCATAGATTCCTAGGTAAATTCAAGTCGTAAGTTGCATAAATTAACATTCACATTTATAGGCTGTGGATTTGCTGACTGAACTATAGAATAGATAATTTTTATTGGCTAGCATAAATTCCTGCAAGATTAGGCATTAGACACCAAAATTTGGGAAATTGCTGCTTACTCTTCCTGCAGCAGCTACAATACATACATTGCTAGGTAGGGAAATCTTAATTTAATTTAATTAGGTCAGTTATCCTGACACCTAATCTATTATAAAACAGGCAATTTTCACTGTATGTAGAGAACAATTAGTACGAAATATTTAAATATACACATAACTTCATTATAAAGCCTGCTAGCAAGAGCTGAGTAGTGTCTAAATTATTGGTACCTCATTTAAATTACTTAGTCCTCAAGAAAACTACACTTACTTGCTAATTAATTGCATATTCCTTCTGAGCTGCAGCCTTACTGATGTACATTTTTTATTGATGAATAAAGCAGCAATCATTTAGGTTGCTTTCTTTTGTTGGAAAAAAATAGAAACCACAGGAAGTGAAGAGAGAGCACATAGAAAGAATAGACTTTAAAGAACCATGTGAGCAAATTAATGACTAAGGAATATAGTATTTCTAGGTGTCTGAATAACTGACAAACTAATAGCTGTCTTGTCTCGCATCCTGGTTTTAATCAGTCGATGGTCTCTCCATTTTCTAAGCTTGTGTAAACTCTGATGACTTTCTACTGTTTTGCTCACCTCATTACTTTGATAAAAATGAAGTATGGTGAAAAGAATACGGAAGTATTTTCATAGGAAAAAGCCTTCAGCTCACCTGTCTGCACCTATACCGTTTCAGAAATGTGTTGCAACTGAAAAAGAGGAATAATAAAAACTCATTCTCTGGAAACCACTTGAAGAAAACTGAGCTTCTTTCTCAATGTGCAGCACAATCCTGGAAGAAATGAGTCCTGGATGAGAGAGCATCCCACTATCTGTCCATGTGCATGGCTTATTGGTTGCTTGCCTAACTGTAAGCACTTGCTAATTTAATCACTCTTGATAACTGATGCAACAAGAAAGACTTTGATCATATGTGTTCTGAATCTTTCAAATCACAAAATCATTACCTATTCCTTTTTTTCCTTTTATTTCCCTTTTTATGAGTCTACTGAACATGATTAATCTCTTGATAAGAACTTAGTTGAATTGCTTAAAGTAAGGTAACTCAAAATTTGACTGTTGAATTGTGATGTTGTTTTATATATATATATGTGTATGTATTGAGCTTGCATTGCCAGATTTTGGTAGTGATGGGGTTACAGGAGTATTGCCTGAGAAAATTCCCCCATGTCTAACTGAGCCCCATTCTGCATCTTCCTGCACTGCTACAAAGGGGGAAGTAGAGCCCAGGAATGAGGGAGGGGTGAGGAAAGGGTGTTTTAAGATTTATTTTACTTCTCTTTATCCTACTCTGATTTTATGGTAATAAAATCAATATCTCTCATTCAAACCATTTTGCCACTGGTGGTATTTGATGAATGATGTCTTCTTGTCTGTACCTGGACTCATGAACCTTTGTCAGATTTTCTCTCCCCTACCCAGCTGAGAAGGGGCATTACAGAGCAATAGCCAGGGTCAACAGACAATATTATATCTGCATGTTTGTATATCTATCTATTTCTTTTGAAAGACATCATAGAACAGGAGAACTGTTTCCCTTTCCACATGATGAAGAAACTTTAAATGCATCAATTCTGTTGGTACAATTCAAGCTTCAAAATGTCCATCATTACAAAGGGCCCCAAAAGCCAACATATTTAATGCACAGATTTAAAACCATTATTAATTGAAAATTCTCACTGTATGTAAGATGCAAATGTTGAAAGGAAAGAGTTAAAACTAAACCCATGGAAGATGCTAATAGAAACTGATAAAACATATATTTCAGTATATATTAGCTTTCATATCCTTAGTGGTATGATGTGTGCTTTACAGTTGCTTTAGACAAATGCAAATATATTGAAGAACCAAAACTTTCAGGGCTGCTTATGGTATGCAAAAGCTTTTTGTTTATTAAATGAAAAATAGTAGTCTTCCTTTAGGAAATCTCTGAACATTTATTCAGATTCTCTTTTCTTCTAATACCTAGCACTAATTAATGCTTACTGGGTAAAAAAAAAAATAATTACAGTACATAAAAATATATATGTTTAAATACTATGAAGATAAAGCCAAGTCCATTGCATCTGTATAAATACTATAAATAAAATACAAATAGAATACAGAAATGAAAGTTATATACAAAAATCTAAATAATGTAAATGGGAATGATTGTGGCATTTTCAGGAAACAAGAATAACAAAAAAAATTAAAACTCAAACTAAAAACTAGCTGTAAGCCAAAAAGTTTTATGGCAAGTTTAATTATTAAAATTCTCATAGATATTTATTAATGGCCTTATAAATGCTGCTGGGAAACATCTAGCCTAGTTTTGAGCCAAAGCTGAAATTAAGAATAACAAATGAAAACAGATGTCGCAAGAACATCGCCACTGTAAATTCAAGAATGTTAAAATAACAAGTGTCAAAATTAATGTGACTGTGCAATTATTTGGATTTCCCTTTATTGTTATGATTGTGAATGTATGTTGCCATTGACACTCGTGTCTAGCACACAAGCCACATAGGGATAAAATCAATAAAGCTGATATATCCATGAGATGAGAACAGGATGTGCCAACATTTCCCTGAAAGAAAGCAGGTTCCCTCAATATAGCCATTCTGCTTCAAACCAGGTACACTCTATCAGGAGAGTTTAGTGCATGTTCTTCCATGCACTTCATCTTATCTGATTTTTTCCTGACCTTTGAGCTTTGCTTTTCTTTATCTTTTGATCTGACTTTTCCATTCCTGTCTCCAATGAGGTTATTATCCACTCTGTTTATTATGAGATTTCGCAGTCAAGCCTTCTTCTTCCACCATTGTGTCTTCTTTTTTATTTCTTTTTCCAAGTTTCAGTTCTCTGCTGCAAGCTTGTTACCTGTTCTTACCTAGGTGATATAGGTCTCCCTTTCCTGAGTTCTGAGCCTGGACTTCCAGTGTCCTCACATCAATCAAGAATACAGAGGCTTAAAAATCCTCAGCTCATATAGTCTAAAATATAATTGAATTTGGAAGAGTGTCTAGCATTAAAGGTTATTTTAAAGGTAAATTATAAAATTAATGATTCTCAAAAACAAAGAATTTCAATTTTTTCTTCTATCACTGCTATTTTAGAGTAGAAGTAAAAAATGAAATTATATTAATTAGGGAAAATAAAGAACAAATATTATGCAGAATTTTTTGCTAAAATTACTACTTCACATAGTAGAGATGATATGATCCCAAAAAAAGCATTATTAGGTTGTAAAAGTTAAAATATGAAAATAAAGGCTAAATTATAGTTTCTGGTACAGAAACCTGTTTAGTTTCTCCGTTTAGTTTCAGTTATAAACTAGTTTCCTAACCTTCTGTCTTTTCCCATCTTTGTTCAAATGCAAGCTTTTCTGACAGATTTCAACTCTCATAAATAAGACTGAAATCGTTAAATAAATGCTAATTGATGCCAGTTGTGATACCTACTGTGGAGGTTTTCTGACAATTCCACCTAAAATATCCTCTTTTCAGTGGTTTATAACTTTGCAAAACTTTAAAGTTAGGTATGAATTTTTCCATGCTGTGTATCTGCCTCAGGCTATACTTAGCTAGTTTCACTCAGAGCAATACAGCTTTTTCCAGGAACAAGGTTGTGTAAAATGTAGCAAATGTTAAGATAGAAAAAATAGCAATGTTGAAAAGACAAATAATTTTCATCAAGCCTTCACCTCCTGTTGTCATGACCACCACACAAAAATCCGCAAAGAAATTAATTACTCTTCCTTTAGAGGAGGTTATGCATTAGCAGAGGCAGAGATCCTGTGCAAAATGAGTGTGATCAGATAATAAAAATCTTCCTCATAAAACAAGTGCACAGGACACAATCAGAGCTGTACCAGAAACCATAATTTAGCCTTTATTTTCATATTTTAACTTTTACAACCTAATAATGCTTTTTTAGGATCATGTCATCTCTACTATGTGAAGTAGTAATTTTAGCAAAAAATTCTGCATAATATTTGTTCTTTATTTCCCCTAATTAATATAATTTCATTTTTTACCTCTACTCTAAAATAGCAGTGATAGAAGAAAAAATTGAAATGCTTTGTTTTTGAGAATCATTAATTTTATAATTTACCTTTAAAATAACCTTTAATGCTAGGCGCTCTCCCAAATTCAATTATATTTTAGACTATATTAGCTGAGGTTTTTTAAGCCTCTGTATTCTTGTTATTTCACCTGAATAAATATGATTTCTTTCCTGAAATGGCATGTTTGTTGTAGGTGTTGGACATTGATGAAGATACTGTCTCTCTACCAGATTTTTATGAGGAGACCAGCTTTCTGATCTTGTGTTGATTTTTTGCTGTGGTAAATAACAGACAACAAAGCTTATTTCTGACTTATATAAAGGCCTGATCAGATGACTTGAATATAACCAACACTTAAATATGATATAATACCTGAAGTAATAACTTCTCCTAAAAATTAAGCATTGTTCTTCAGAAGCAAATTAGTATTCCCTAACTTCAATTTCATGATTGTGTCTACATTGACACAAGATTATGTAAGTTAGCTTCAGCAGTGAGCTCAAGTTCTTTAATTTTATAACCTCAAATTTTTTTGGCTTGTCTTTCTAAGTTGCGACTGTTTAAAATATATCATATCACAGAGTCATATAGGTTTATCAGGGATTAAATGAAATTATGCACCTAAACCCTATTAAAACTCAGGAAGAGTTAAGTCACTAATTCTCAGGCAGTTTTTAAAGACTACTGAATAACTTTTATATAAATTAATTTCATAACTTATTTGGATAAAAAATTAGTTTTTATTTGAATTCACAGAATCACAGAATAAGCTGAGCTGGAAGGAACCTACAAGGATCACCGAGTCCAACTCCTGGCCCTTTACAGGACAATCTCCAAGAGTTACACCACGTGTTCAAGAGTGTTTTGTCCAAACATTTCTTGAACTCTGTCAGGCTGGTTCCAAATACATTTCCCTGAGGAGCCTGTCCCAGTGCACAACCACCCTCTGGGTGAAAAACCTTTTCTAATATCCAAACTAAATATCCCCAGACACAACTTCAGGGCATTCTTTTGGGTCCTGTCTCTGGTCACCAAAGAGGAGAGGTAAGCACAGCCCTTTTCCTTCCCCTCATTGCTGCGTACTGCAATGAGGTTTTCCCTCAGTCTCCTCAGACTGAACAGACCAAGTGACCTCAGCTGCTCCTCATGCAATTTCCCCTCCAGCCCTTCTCCATCTTTGTTTCCTTCCTTTGGACACTCTGTAATAGTTTAATGTCTTTTTTTATATTGTGGCAACCAAACCTGCTCCCAGCACTAGAGGCAAGGCCGCCCCAGCACAGAGCAGGGCAGGACAATCACTTCCCTTGCCCGGCTGGAAATGCTGTGCCTGATGCCCCCCAGGACATGCCTGGTTGTCCTGGCTTTCAGAGCACTACTAACTCATGGTCAACTTGCCATCAACCAGGACCCCCAGATGCTTTTCTGTGGCACTACTCCCAGCATCTCCTTCCCCAGTGTATCCATACTTCCAGGGTTGCCCCATCCCTGGTGTAGAATCTGACACTTTCCTTTGTCAAACTTTATAGGGTTGGTGATTTCCCAGTCTCTCCAAAGGGCCTCTGCCTTCAAGGGAGTCAACATCTCCTCCCAGTTTTGTTTTGTCTTCAACTTGCTTAGTACTCTTTCCAGTCTTTTTATTTTTCTCTTGTATTTGGCTTTTTTCAGCTCCAGGAAAAATGAGTAACTATATCTTCCACTATACAAAGCTACAAAGATAAAGAACACTAGAAGAATTCAAGGATGTGGACTAGCTGTCTATTAATTCCTCAGTCTTATGATACTGTGCTTTAGATAATATTGTTAACACCTTTCAAGGATTTGTTTTCTTGCCATCTTTCTAGAAGGCATGTTAAACAAAACTCTTGACTTTGCTTTTGTAAATTTACCTGTATTTACACTTATATATACTATATGTTCTGTATAAATACATAAATATATGGTCCATGCTGACAAGAATTTTTATATATAAATATTTTACTTGTGTATATATCTATATGTTATATTAAGATATATTAATATAAAAGCATGATACATGTTATTACATGTGTAGAAGCAAACATTTAACAGACAAATGGGTTTTGTTCTGTCTCTAGTTTACATTGAAGACAGTAGTTCACAGAAATATGCCTTGCAAATACACTGTTGTTTGGGGTGGTTCCTGGCTTCCTGTGGGCTTGTCCCAATACCCATGTTGAAAGTTCCTGTGTGTTAGATCAACACTTCCCAGTGGACTTATGTAATTCCATCAAACTTGGACGGAATTTCAGCAGAATGATAACATTTTATGGATAATGTAAGAAACATTCAACCTTACCAAGGATATTGCTCTGGGAGAAAATGAGAATTCCCAATGACATGGGGCCAGCTGCTCCAGCTTTATGGTACCTATGCTTGAGTCGCTGGTGCATGTTTGGAAATTGTTTGTTTGTTTTATTTTTAAAATAAAACATATGTAAACCAATGTCCACTCTCTAAAGTTATATCCTTTCCCAAATTAAAATCAATAGTCTAGACACACTGCAAACTTTCCATCCTGCCTGTACACCCTTCTTCACATTCTCTTGAGCTATGTGCTGAGCTTAAACACTAAGTGCCCTTGGGAAACTCACAGAAAAATATTTACAGTATTGGGAAGGATGTATTAACATTCAGTGTGAAGCCTCAGATGAGGTTCCTCCTGGAGATCAGCCGGCCTTTAGGTCACTATGAATTACAGTCTTTAAGAACTGGAACAGTGGTAGCCAAAATCCATGTGTTAAAGCAAACCGTGTAGCACAGAATGAGCTGTCAAAATCTTCTGAGTGAGACAGATCATACACAAAGGGCAGTGTGCATATTAAATAAAGGGCAAGAAAAAAGGTGCAGTAAACAAGGACCCAACAGGCAAAGTGGGGAAGTTTCTGCCTCACCAACAGATAGGGTTCAGCCATAGAGGGCAGAGCACTTCCTTGAACATGACAAGAGGCTGAATAGCAAAAGGAAAGGCACAAGTTCTCAGACCCACCTGAGTTTTAAAAATGATTGTGTGGGATTTTTAAATTGCTTTCTAGAAATAATGTAAGCCTTAATAAAGCATGTGCATAGAACTTTCTAGTGTTACAAGATTCATATTGGAACGCAGATTCTAGGAAAAAAATAGCAGTCCTGTCAGGGAATGCAGCTGTGTCACAGAGTGTGATTTGCCCAAAAACAAAATTAAGGCAAATACAAGGGATGACTAATTAACACTCAAACAGTAATAACTAGTAATAATTTTCAAAAATATCTCTTCTTAATCATAATCTGATGACAATCTTTAGATTCAAGAGTACCTTCAAATGTCATTGGCTAAATCCAGATAATGATAATATACATTAAATAATCCTATAAATTGTTCACAGATATTTCATGAATAGAAACAGAATTTTAAATTAGATCAGTAAATGATATGTTCTATGTGTTCAACTGTATTTATTAGTAATTTAGTATGGATCATTACTGAATTGTTAAACTTTTTTTTTTTTTTAATTTGGAACAATTATTTTGTTGCCTTAAATGTGCCCCATAGGAATTTTAATATTTTTAGTAATGTGATCAGATTTATTGATCAAAAAAACTCCCAAAGCCAGTAAATCAATCTTCCTCCTATTTCTTGACATGTCCATCAAAATAATCTATTTGATTTGAAAGTAACATGAAAAATAATTTTCAAAGTTTGAGTTGTAATAACAATAATATAATCCAATTATTTAATTATTGCACATGGATAGCATCTAAGTTTAAATTATAGTGATTTTTTTACTGCCATACAAATTGCTGCTTAGTCACTCATAATTGTTTTTTGGAATTGTTTTCAGATATTTGTCTTATGGTTTTTTCCTGATTTCTAGGTATTAACAACCAGTGTTACTTGATTGCAAGCATTTATTAGACTTCCTTCTTGGCATATTTTGGCACTCAAAGGCATTGAATAAAAAACTGTAAAAGAACTTGCAAAATAGGATTAGTAATATGTCTGCAACTATGCCATGTGGTTCTCTTTTAAGACCCACTTGAGGAGAAAGTGAAGAAAATGCCTGTGGGTTGGGTTTTTTGTGTTGTAGTGTGGTGGGGAGTGCGTGTGTGTTTCTGAAAGACAAGGTCAGCAATATCAAAACTCTTTCTTATTTATACAACCAGCTAGTAAGGTGTAAACAGGAATTTGCCTACATCTACTAAATATATGCTGAACTTCTTTAAATCCCATTGATTGGGGTTTTGTTAAGGACTGGACAAGTTTTATTAACAGCATGTGTATTTTTATATATTTGAGCTAAACTTATCCAGTACTTCCATGGGGAACCATGAAATTTACTAAATATATATCATGTAAGAGAATGTGTTCCAACATTCATCACAAAATAAAGAGGAGGATCAGAGAAGAGGTGTACAATCTACAGAACAAATTATTTCATAGTTTACTGTCTTTTTAAAATTCTTGATGATCTTTGGTAATTATAGGCATTCTTTATTTATAGACATATTTGGTGTGCTTTTTAAAAGCTATTTTACTCTTGAATAACAATTATTTCATCACATTTCATAGAGTAAGTTAACATAGCACAAAAATATTTCCATTTATATATTTTGACTTCTATGGCTTTAGGTTTTGTTGAATGTTCCTATAATTTTGTACAGCAAAAATGCAGAAATACCTAATTTATCCTTACTATATTGTATTTTAAGTTGTATACATTCATCAAGTTTTATCTGCTAAATTTACAAATCTCTTCATTTCTGTCTTATGAAATTATTTCATGTCTTGAGCAATTTTTACACTTGCATTGGAATCCTTTAATTTCTTTTTAATCTTTTTTCTGTTGAAATAAATTATGTTTTAATAATGCTTAGAATATGCAAAATTCTCACCAGACTAAGCTATAAGCTGTCATGTACTGCTATTTTTAAAACCCTCTGTGGACACTTATAACACTCTACCTTTTCTTTTTCAGTTCTTTCTCCTTTTTGCTTCAAGTTCTCTCTTATTACTTGTCTTACAATGAATTTGAAAATTAGGAAACAAAAGCCTAGAAAATTTTAAATGTTTTATAGTTTTCATTATAGTGCACATGAATGGTTAATATAGAATCCTAAAAGGTGTTCCCATGGGTTATTTTTTTTCTTTTTTTTAATCAAATGATAATATGATTCCTATGTGAATGCAGCAGCTGATTTTTGTGATGCATATTCACATATTTTCAGATCCTTACAAGTTGGGTGTTTTTTTTTTCCTTTTTTTTTGTTTTTGGTGGGGGGGTTTGGTTTGTTTGTTTGTTTGTTTGAAATTAATCTGCTTTATTATTAGTAGAGCATCTGTTCAGTATATATTACCTTTGGAAATTTATTCTTGAAATAAAGCACCTCTGACATTTAAAAATTCCCTTATCTGTTTGAGAAATCCTCAAAGTCCATGGACAGTTCCCATCTACATGGATGATAACAGAGTAAAAATGTCAGAGTGGGATTTATGTTAATGGAAAAGCAGCCAAAAGAAAAAGTAAAACACTATTTCTTGCTCATAATATGAGAAATAAAATTGAGAGAAAATGTGAATATTTAGATGTGAAGGCATTAAACCACAAAAAGAAGGGTGATAACTATGTGGAATGAATTGGTTTGTGAGAATAGATTTTGAAAAGACTTGCAGCAAATGGTACGTGCAGATACCAAACACATCAGTAGCCTCCCCAAAAATTCTGAAGTCTTGACAGCTGCTGGTGAGAAAAGGTTAGTCACTGAGAGCTGGTTGAGATGGAATAGCAAAATTAAATGCTGGAAGTA